>VKOC01028424.1:0-20665 GCA_009364415.1 Spea multiplicata
TTTCCTCCGGGTATGTCTTTATCTTGCCTGTCTCCCTACCCTGTAAGCAATCACCTTATCTGACTTGTGAGGCAGCCCTATAAATTTCCAGGGCTCACTTGGAAATGTAGCTGCTGTGGCCTCTTCCTCAGTGGACTCTTCATAAGTGGATAGTTAAGAGTTACGCTGGAGGTAACAACATACCAAGTACCGCTGCAGAAAGCAGCTTCAACACATCATCGGAACCAGATCAACCCATCCCAATCCAAGCAGTCCTCTCCTACTGTCTCACTTCCCCCTCCGACTAGATTGTAAACTCGCAAGAGCAGGGCCCTCCCCTCCTTTGTACCAGTGTGTTATTGTATGTGTTATTGTATGTAAAATTCTGTTAAACTGACTAACTGTTAAACAGCACTGTGAAATCTGTCCGCACTTTATAAATAAATGTAATTTTATGCTGGGCATCCCAATATCATCATTGTAGACTATTTCCAATTATCCCAGGTGGGCATTAATTCTTACCTAGAGCACCAAACTTAGCTTTCATGTGCGTTAGGCATGAAGACCACCAATGGGGCCATGTTTTAAAAACATTGAAAGCAAATAAAAAAAGAAAGATTTGTAGGTGATGCACAAGTGTAAAATGAACATGAGGGGAAAGAAAAGCGGTAGAGAAAAGGCCATTAATCAGCCACCCTTTACATACGTTCTGCACCACTTAAAACATGAGTTTGGGCACATTCCCAATTACGCTACTGGAAAACTCATGATAAGCAGAGAAGGACAGCTGGACACTCGAATATAATTTGTTACACACAATCCTAGAGGAGTTATGAAGCAGTTGGGTGTATCAGTAGAAAAGGGGAAGGCAGCAAAGGGGCTTTTTAGGGCGAAGTTTGGTAAATGCCTCAGAGTCAAGAGCATATTCATACACTGATAACTCTCCTACTTGTTATACTTGTTTCAGGCCTTTCAATATATTGTGCTTGACTGCCCAAAAAGACACGTCTGACACCAAACTAAAAATAGACAAGTCAGTCTGCGGCATTTAAACATAAAATATTGTTTTTAATACGGGTCGTGTTTGCTTTCTTTGGGTGTCAGTCCGAGAAGTTATTATTTAAGGATGAGAGGAGGTTTTCATGCATCTCCATTGGAGAAATCAAGGGAGCGAATTAGCAGAGGAGACAAAGAAAAGGCTACTAAATATTTGCCATTTCTTTACCAACTATGGGTATTTTTAGTGTTATTATTCTGGCATGATAAATCACCGAAAGACCTTCAGCTACCTCATCTCACTGTGAGTGTAAGAGCAGCTTCACAGGAGCGGCAGTAATGGTACGTGTCCCACTGGCCCATCAGGCACCTTCCCAGAGTTCCAGGTGGCCACTCCGAGGCTGATTTACCCTAAATATTGATTGTGGATTTAGCAATCAATGCAATTGCTTTAGCGATATGGTCTACATACAGACTAAGCTGGTGAAATAATAATTTCCTGTCCTAACTATCTCACTCATACAAAGGATTCTTAATGTCCTCCAAAAGGAGCACAGTTACTTAAAGTGGCATTAAGCTTTGATATACTTTTAAGAAAGCCTTCACAGAATAGTTTCCTTAAGAGCTGGGAAGAAAAAAATTAAAAAAAACATAACTCGTCTCCCGATGCTCAATTCCCTCTTTTGCTTTGCCCTGGTATTCACTGCTCAAGCTAGTCTCTGACCATTCATGAGCCGGCTGTCTCCCAAAAGCGGTCTCAGCTCCTCACTTAAAACTAAAATTATAGTTTAACGGTCAGGGGTAGACACCAGCATCGCTCATGGTGGACATTTAATGGGGTATGCGGTAGACAATTTAACGACGCTCTGTGGACCTTCACAAATCATGCCACGGACACCGGTGTCCTTGAACAGATACTTTGTGTATCCCTGCTAATGCTACCCAAATTAATTACTGACTACACCATCATACAGCATGACAATCCATTTCCGTCCTGCTCAAAACATACACATGTTTATGTAGTGCGCTGAGCCGTGCAAGCTGCTAAAGTCGCTTTGTGACTTACCATTGTGCAAGATCTATAAAGACCCCCACCCAGTATGAAAGACCTTTATCACAGAAAATCCACCAGTCCTTTGAGCATATCTAACAAAAGGCCTATTAGCACATCAAAACAATGAAACAAGGTATGGGACATTATTGAGTTCAAAGGGAGTTGGAGTATTGCATGTAAACACTCTTTAATCTCCATGCTAACTTTTATTGGGCCAACAGTGAAAAATATGTAAAGTCACATGAGCTGAGTTTCCATCAAGCAAGCGTATGTAACCACATATATGTTGGCCCAATAAAAAGGTATTAATTTAAAGGAATGTAAATTAAACATAAAAAGAAAAACAAGTAAAAATACAATGCAAAATATATCAATGTACAACACAATAGACTTATAATAACAAATAATAAAAAAAAACAACATTCTTTGGTATGAAGATAACACAAGATCTAAAAGGCGAAACAGTAAATTCTTTATCGCCATTCACAAAACAGGCTTTCTTAAATCTATATATATAAAAATATAAAAATGTATTCTATTATTTTCTTTGAAGTATCCAAGGTCCCCCACATCAGTCTCTTGGAAATGAAGAGAAACTTATTTTTCCTGGCACTCTATAAGGAACAGTCCAATGTTTCACCAAGTTTACACCCTGGCTCTGTGTATTACGCAACAACACATGGTTCTGGAACAACTTGCCACCAGAATTCAAAAAAGGAACATCGACAAAGGAAATCAAACAGCGTGAATCATCAATTCGATCTACCACCTTGTATACAAGTCCAGAGTTTTTATGTCGCCTTTCAAATGCAGAACAGCCAGAGGTCCTTAAAGTGACAGGAAATATTCCTAATGAATATCAACATATATTACTTTACATTTAATTATATAGCGCCAACAGATTCGGTAGGGTAAATTCTCTTGCGAGCTTACATTCACTTATATTAAGTTCTTTCCACTGGGCAACAAATATTGGCAGCGCCATCTCACAGAAAAGCAGCGATAGGAAGATGCAATTTGTTGTCATAAAGACTGCATACTTTTTTCATTAATGGTGTAGGTAAGCACTGAACAGATCTGTTGGTTTGGGTGATATGCCTTGTAGCTCCCACAAGTCTATTTGGCCCTGGAGGGGATAGAGCCTCTTATCTTCCTAAAGCTAGATCTCCTATTTTGTTCAGGAATTTACAGTAAGTACGCCCAATTCTTGTTTTCTAGATCAATGCCCTTTAAATGTTTTTTTTTGGTCCGCACTGCTTTGAAATAGTACAGCCAGCTCTAGGCTGTATGTCCATTAGACGTTTTAAGAACCTCATACTGACATCTTTATTCCATTGTCCATCACGCAGTGAGATGTAGGTCAATTGTCCATGTTCTCTTGGGTCATCACCTTGCATGAACCAAGGTTTTTTCCATGCTTTTCCATTATATGCTGTTATATTCTATAATTTCTAATTAATATTACTTTATATTAAATAAAATATAAAGTGTAAAGCGTGTGGATACCATCTGCTGAAGACAGCAGGGTAGCAAGCCCAAGATGCAAAAGGTAGAGAAAATGGGTAAGCCGTGGCAGGAAATCCAGGCCACAAACCAAAGGTCAGGGTCACAAGCAACTTTAGCAGAGCCCAAGAAATATATACAGAGAAATGAAAGCCGGACAGAATGCCAAGTCCCCGTCTAAGTGTTACTGAATGCCAGTCACACAGAGTGTATAATGCATTGTGTGCATCTTGTCTGTGTTATTATGTTTAAGGAGGTAGTGTGGACACACTAGACACACCCGCGCTTCCTGTGTGACAGGTTGTGTACACGCGACAAAGTAATGGAAAGAACCAGGTAGGTGGAGTACGGCCATGACAATACCATGGGAGCAGCCATTTTAGCTTCATGATCTCTGGATCTGTGTGCTTATTCCTCCTTATTAAGTGTGAGGTAGGTGCCTTTGCCATCATGTGTGCATCCTGATGCGCAAGAACATGACACGTACCCAGAAGTGATGGATGCAGTAAGAGGGGTCTACCAGCACCACCAACGTCCCACACCTTTATGCTATGAGATACGATAAGCTGCTTTGAAAAGATGTCCTTGTCTAGGGGCCGTTTCATTTGTTTGATGTGTTTTTATGTGTGTGGGGATGTACAGGGATGCTCTAACCAAACTTTTTTTTCTCATTACTAGCATCAGATAAAAACAAAAATTAGAATGTTTCCTAATACAGTACAAGTTTTTGCATAATATGTTTTCAGACATTTACTAGTTTACTAGACAAACACCCTGCCTGTGGCAAATAACAGAATGGCTCAGTCCCAATCAACCAGTCGGACACTCTGACTAATGAAAGTCTATGGAGGGATGGACTTCATTAGCATTGCCATAAACAATCACTCCAAATCTCCAATGTGATGACGAAGCTGGAAAAACCACCCAAAATTTCACATGACTGACAAATTCTTTCCATCTGCAGACAAAGGAAGTTTATTGGAGCAAAGTGAGACGAAACAAAGTTATTATATTATTATACACCATTGTATTTTATGATTTTATGCTCAAGGAGAAAAATATTGTTTGAGCTGCTTGACGTTGGAGACATCATTTTTTATTTCTTGTGACTACCTTAGTAAATGCAGAAAAGGGGTAATCGGTGTGCGACAACACAGGGCATTTTTTTGTCCGGATATATTTCCAACACTGCTGATCAGCTCATGTAAGGCGCTGCCCTGGGGTATGTGCAATATAATATTTATGATATCTATACATGCCACATATGGATGTGCTGTTCAGAAACACATTAAAAGCACACGTGTCCTCCAAAAAAAAACGCAGAGGTGGTCACCCTTGTTATATAGCATAACCTGTTTGCCATGTCTAAGGGCATATGATCTGTAAATCCTAGGATAAAGAAGGTATAAATAGAATCATTACTAGAGTAATAGCTTTGAGACAATGCCGGAGTCTAGACAATGTTACCCATGATAATTGGATTCGGCCACAGAGAAGACACAATAACATATCCTCAGATTAAAGGCACATTAACAAAAAGATCAGCAGGAAAATGGAATGACACCGTCGCTTTACTGATCTGAAATACTGAGAAATAAAAATAGTTGCTGCCCAGAGTCATATTACTAAGCGGAACATCAAGTCCCTGCTTGCAAGCAGCTCCTGTAGGTCAGCCCGTCTCCAACATGATCTCATCCTCTCCCATATAACGCAACGCCCAATTCGTTGCCAGGGATGCGAAACGCTACAATTTAACGCGAAATCCTTCCGTAATTCAATGGATCCAAGTGCATGGCACCCAAACTGCAATAAATCAGGATCAGGACGACAAAGATGTCCAGTAACCTACATGTCATCTCAATAAAGGGCTTCACAGGTAATCCCAAGGTAATTCGGTGTACAGGCGGTTAAAGTGTAACCAGCAAATATTTACACTTAGCTGTTGCCAAACTCATTAAGGCAATCAGTAAACTGCTGCAAATGACCCAAACACAAATGGCAACAAGTGGCCAGGATGGGGTTAATTGATACATCACAAGTGAAAGTGGTTTAAGACGAATAGCACATACTAAACACAGAAGGTAGACAAATCCCGGATATGGCTGGGTTTAAATGGCTAATGCTGGCCACAGAAGGTAGCCAGGAGATCCATTGATCGAGGAGTGTGTGAATCATGTCCAGAGGTGTCAATGCAACCTGGACTGACCCCTGTTCCCAAAATAAAAGTCACGAGACCTTCTTCTCCACTTACCATGCGCAGCTGAAATGAGCCAGAAACTCAGCAAAGTGGCACCAAGAGAGTGAAAGCCAAGCATGGTCACCCGCACGAGCTGGATCCGATTTCCCAAACGTGTAGCATGCAGCGCGAGACGGGGATCTGGTTTCCTGCTGCTCCTTGGATCTCTCCGAATATTGGCTGCTCGGGAAACATTCACAGCAGTTCTGGAACTCTACCCAGAGCCCGAGATTGCAGATTACAGGGGCACGTGACTCCCGGGCTGACCAATGGCGGTGGGTTGGGAGGCAGTTCTGGATGCAGAGACAGCAGGGAGGATCCCCGCAGGGCAGAGGGAGTTGTTGTGTCTGCTGGCAGACTGGCTTTGCATCATGGGCTGATCGTGCTTTGCCCACAGTGGGTTTCCTCCCGCGTGTACTGGAACAGATCTCCAAACTTCCTGCCCGTGTGTCATGTTTCCATTGTAATGGATGCGGCTGAACAATGAGTGTGAGATGTGTGATCTGCATAGATTGTGCATTGTGTTACCTTCACATTCCTACCTATGGTGACCAGAAGCTCACAATGTAAACAACCCTGTCTGCCTGTGATTAGAACCTACAAAAGCCATTGATGGTAAGGAAACAATAGCCTTGAGGATCTCCCTCCAGCCTCCTGCTAAATGATTCTGGACTCTCAGTGACTTCATGATAGGGACAGTTCCAGCTCTCACTAAACTTGAGTTGGTCTCTTCCCTGATCACGCTGGCTTCTTATTCAGACAGCTTTTTATTCCATACTTTTACATTAAATATGTCATTATAATGAAACACCACAGCAGTTTTTACAGTTCAATGTCCTGCTTTAAAACAGGTTAGTGGAGATCTGGTTCCCTGGCACCCTAGAGTTTTAGTCTCCTGGTATAGAACACTGATTTCCTAAACTCAACTTTTGTTGTCTGTCTTTATAAAGTATTGATAAGTATTGTCTCCCAGCTGCATTGGGTACTATATAGCCATTAAAATTTAGCATGATGGAATCCCCAATATTTATGCCTTAGATAGGTGTTTTTTCATTGCATTTGCTGGGCATGCGCTGGATTCTTGCTTTGGTTTGTAGACATAATATACAGTATGTATTCATTTGGGTGCCAATAACGTTGGTGCACTGGGTCATTTTTCAAGCATTTAGCTCATCACACTGAGCAGCTTTCTTCATTACTTAATTAGTGTCACTTGGTGGATTACAGTGAATGCTGTATTTACTATTGTTTGGGAACTATGTTTCCAAGAGGATCTTGTGGATCAAGATCACTAGTATTTCTGTTCTCAGCTAAAGATGAAATCCTATGGAAACAAATATTATTTGAGCATTAGTGTTGTTCTAACGCAGTTTGCCATTTTTGTTATGAGGTTGCAAGGGGCATTCCAGTAACTTTAATAAATAAACCACACATAACAACAAACTTGGATAAATAGGTCGAGGTCTTTTATTTAGTTTACCTGCAAATCTATAACAGAACTTAACCGCTAACTCAATAACATCTATAAACAGCGCAGCATAAGCCAGCGAAAAGGTGGCAAAGTGCAAGCAAACTCATAACTTCTACTTGCCCCCACAATGTTTTTGTTATGTGAAAACTAAAATTATTGTAAAATAGAAAATAAATCAATATATTAAAATAATGGTAGTTACTCCAGAAGGTCTATCTTAGAAAGTTTGATGAGGAATCTGCACACGCCAAAAGAACCCAGGTGCTTAACTGTGCCAGGAAGGGCCAGTTCCCCAGTAAATCCAATAGATAAATAAAGGCTCCAGGCACTCAACGTCAGGCAGATTTATTGGGATAACGAAAGTTTAGAAAGTCTTAGAAAGTTTGGGAAATTTCGCATACTTAGGTATTTTGCAGTTTGATTGCTTTGTTTTAAAAGTAGTTTGGCAATTAAGTTGAGATTAGTTGTGTTCAGATGGTTGATTGTGTGCCTGGTATGTATTAAATAAACGCTACTTATCTAAAACACCCAAGTCGTCTTCTCTTACTTGAATTCATGCTAATTACAGGGTAATTTAAGATAAAAAGACTATTGCTCTCCAAAAAAATATAAATAATCATACCTCCCAGCTACACACACCTTTCTTAGCCACACAGATGCCACCCTTATAGATCACACTCAACACTCTCAGCTAGACAGAACGCTCACACTTATATCATGATAATGTTACAAAAACTGTAAATAATTGAGAAATATACAGTAAATCAGAAAGTGCTAGACATGAAGGAAACAGGGTACAATGCTTTTATTTGTTTATTGATTTGTCTGAATAGTACCACAAGTTTACTGTCATCAGGTACACAATTACAGAAACATTTAATCTCATAGTAACACATGAGTAACGTGTCGTTTGTTCAAGAAAAAAGGAAGGGCACATCAATCAAAATAGAAGGGCAACATACTGTATTTGCTCGATTATAAGACGACCCTGATTATAAGACGACCCCCTCAAATCTGAATATTAATTTATGAAAAAAAGAAAAAGCCTGAATATAAGATGACCCTATAGGAAAAAAGTTTTACCAGTAAATGTTAATTCATGTAAACTATGTGAACAATTGTTTGTTAATAAAAGCTATGATTGAGAAAAATATTTTGTTTTTATTTCCTTTTTTACAACCTGCCCCGGTTATGCACATCTGCCCCCATGCTTGCCACTCTGCCCCAGAAATGCCTTATACACCTTATGCCACTGTGCCCCATGATATGCCTTTTAACCCTCTAAATGCCACTGTGCCCCATGATACGCCGGTGCTTAGTCTGGGCAGCGTGTAGAGCTCTACGCGATTCGCGTAGACAACTTCAGCTGCAGCGGAACCTAAACTACTATAAACTATAAGATGGAGAGTCCTAAAAGGAAATTTTAGTGATTTAGGGAGATTAAAAAAGGACCTCCAAGGTACTATTCTCTGAGGCCACAGCGGAAGATTAGGCAACTAAATGCATGGCTTAAGTCTTGGTGTAAGATGGAGGGCTATAGGGTTTTAGAGCCGTGGGTTGATTTTGCTTTTGGGTATGATCTGTATAGTCGTGATGGATTGCACCTAAATGCAAAGGGGTCTAATGTGCTTGGGAAGAGGATGGCTAGACGGTTTGAGGAGTTTTTAAACTAGGAATGGGGGGAGAGGGAATAAATATTGGGTTAGACAGTATAGAAAGGAAAGGTGCTTTAGTTAGTAACCATATTAGATTTAATGCTCACAAATGGAGATTTTTTAACAGATATTTCTGTAGGTGAATGTTTGGGATCTAGTGATCATCAATCTGTGTGGTTTAATATACGAAGAGTGACACACCACAAAAACAAAAGTTTTAGAAAAGCTGACTTTTTTATAATGAGAATATGTGTAGAGGAGTCAGACTGAGGCCATTTAAATGGAGCCCAGGAGACATGGGATTATTTAAAAGTTGAATTATTGAAGGTAACAGAAAATTGTATTAGGCTAGGTTTCCACTTGGGTTTTTGTCCTGCGTTTTTTTTCTTGATGAAAAACGCCAGGAAAAAAGCCAAGAAAACTGCCACTGCATTTTCCTGCGTTTTGGCGTTTTTTCTGCAGTTTTTTCTGGCGTTTTAGCCTTTCTGTGGAAATTGCTTTTTTTGACCTTAGGCAGTTTTTCCAGCCTTTACAAGTTAGATGTTTCACCCAGCTAAAAGGGATTAGGATAAATGGCAAGTATCTGCCCTCTCCTGATGTTTTGTCTCTTTTCTGTGGTTTTGTAAGGCATGCTTTATTTCGAATGTCTGCTCCTCTGGGAAGATTGGCCCCAAATGATGGTGCAAATTGTTTGCTGTTGCTTTTGGCACGCAGGATCCAGTTGATGCGTCGGGTATGTTTGTTTGTAATGGCATGTTTGTTCCAAATGGTGTAAAATTCAATATGAACCAGTCCAGGACTTTGTTTTGTGTGAAACTGTTTGTTTTCAGCCTATTTCTCGTAGGACACACAGATACTGGGTCCATCCTCTGCATTGTAACTGTGGAAAAAACGCCATAAAAAACGCCAAGGCAATAAACCCACATGGCTTTTTCATGGCGTTTTTTCTCTTCCATAGACTTCTATTGGAGAAAAAAAGCCAAGATTTCTTGCAAAAAACGCCAGAGTGTCAACATGCTGCAGTTTTGAAAAACTGCCACAGAGCCCAAAAAAGCAGAAAAACGCCAAACAGGACTGAAAAAACGCCGAACAGAAAAACGCCAAGTGGAAATGGCATTTTGTGATTTCCTATTGAATTACAGCTAACATCTGGCTGCAGCGTTTTTCACAAAAAAAACGCCAGGTGGCGCTATTGGCGTTTATATAGGCGTTTTTAGCAAAAAAAACCCAAGTGGAAACCTAGCCTTAGGCTGGTCAGTGGTACTCCGCAGAAGTGGCCAAAAGATAAAAAAACAAGAAGTTATCCTTTAGTAAATACAAACCCCCCCCCCCCCCAAAAAAAAGTTAGGAAGGTAGATCTGTAAGATTAGGCAGAAAGAGACAAAGCAAGTTGTAAGAGCTGCCAAATCACACACAGAAGAGAGAATAGTCCTGTTAGATATATAAATGAGAAAAGGAAAGTAAAACAAGGAGTGGTAAGATTAAAAACAAAAGAAGGAAGGTATGTAGAAGAGAATAAAGGTCTAGCCGACTGCCTCGACGAATATTTATGTTCGGTTTTTACAGATGAAAATGAAGGAAAGGGACCTCAGATAGGAAAAAAGACTCATTAGAAAAATGTGTGTGTGTATATCGAGGTGGAGGTTCTACTTCAGTTGTCTAAGGTAAAGAGAAATAAGTCAATGGGGCCTGATGGGATACACGAATCATTGGAACAGGAGAGGATTGGAAATTAGCGAATGTTGTGCCCATTCACCAAAAAGGCAACTACAGGCCAGTAAGTCTTAAATTAATGGGAATTATGTTAAAGGATAGGATTGTTGAATATTTAAAGTCACATGGGTTTCAAGATCAGAAACAACATGGGTTTACCTCAGGGAGATCATGTCAAACTAATCGTATTGATTATTTTTTTGATTGAGTGACTAAAGTAATTGATCAAGGTGGTGCAGTAGACATTTCATATCGAGATTTCAGTAAGGCTTTTGACACTGCCCCACACAGAAGACATAAATACATTGCAATCTGAGTTTAGATCCCAATATTGTTGATTAGGCAGTGGCGGTGTGACAGAAAAAGAGGGTTGTAGTCAATGGAGTATATTTGGAGCAAGGTCTTGTTACCATTGGGGTACATCAGGGATCTTTACTTGGACCCATTCTCTTTATTTTTTTTATTAGTGATATAGCAGAAGGTCTTGATGGTAAAGCATGTCTTTTTCTTTTTGCTGACACAAGAATTTGCAACAGGGTTGATATTCCTGGAGGGATAAGCCAAATGGCAAATTATTTAGGTAAAAATGGAAAATGGTCAAAACTCTGGCAACTTGCTTTTATTGCGGATAGATGCAAAGTAATGCACCTGTAACAATATCTGTTACTGTCCTAACCTCAAAGTGTGAGAAAAGGGATCTAAGGATACTTATTGCACTTAAAGCAGCAAGAAATGCTGTTGTACAGAGCACTGTTGAGACCTCACTTGGACCGTATCTCCAGAAGGATATAGATATGTGGGAGAAAGTTCAGAGATGGATTGCAGGACAAAACTTACTAGGAAAGGTTAAGGGATCTTAACCGGAACCTTGCTTTTGATATTCAGGGTTTATGACATTCTTTTGTATAAGTTAACCATAGTGTACATGATTTTAAATCATTTTAACTTATTTGACACAATAATAGCTGTGCCTCTATTTTTTTACTTCCTCTTAATTAGCTGAATAGACAATATGGTATTTGTAAAAAGTGCCATAACTTAGAATGTGGGTCTCCTGAATAAATGCCAAATATATCTTTAACTAATAAATTATATCCACAATCTTTTTTGTCCTTGAACATTCAGTGTAAGAAATCTCACTGCCATTTATATGGGAAAGAATCCAACCTCCTCCAACATATAATAAATCTTTCATACAAAAACATAAAAGCACACAACTCTGTTAGACATCACAAATATTCAACAAATCCTGCTACTGCCGCAGGGGAGCCCCTAAGGAGGTAGAGAGAAGGTGTCTGGAAATGTAATATTTAAATTTATATAGGTTCATTCTTCTAAGGGGAAAGAAAGAAAAAAAAACACCAAGAAATAATTAAAGTGCTAATTATGTATTAAGGTGATGATTATATATTTAAGTGAAAATAAGTTAGTCTGACTTGAATATATTCCTTTGTTTAGAATTTAAATGTGCTAATATTTTGAAAACATTTTAATGAATTTTAATGAGCTGCTATCAGATCCTTGAGAACCCGCCCTCCCCAGAATACCTTAGAGCTTTATAGCTTTGAGTAAAAATAATTAAAGGGCTAATTATGTGTTCATTGTTACATATAGTTACATAATACATATGGTTAAAAAAAGACCTAAGTCCATCAAGTTCAACCTAACCTCCCTACTCTTGATCCAAAATTCAGGTTGATTCAGGTGAAAATAATTAAAGTTTTAGTGACTTATTCAACTACTTAAAGTGCTGATTATATATTTAGAGTTAGGCTTACTCTAGATTTATATCTTCAGACAGAAAAATGATAGTGCTATGTGTTCAAATTAAAGTGCTAAGTGCATATTTAAATAAGGATAATTAAAGTGCTAATTGTGCTGACCTACATATTCCCAGTTTGTGTAATAATATATAATATATATATATATATTATATATTATTTTTTTAAAGACATTTAACCCCTTAAGGACCAGGCTGTTTTTTATTTTTTTGTGCCTTTCGTGACCAAGGCTGTTTTAGCACTTTTACAATTTTGTGTGTACCCACACAAGTTATATATATTGGGCTTTTTTTTCAGGACACGAACAGCTTTCTTCAGATCTCATTTTTTTTTATCATATTATCTAATTTCCTATAAAAAAATATTAATGAAAAACTTTCATTTGAAAAATATTTTTTTTTCATTTTTAATAAAAAAAAGTGCTAAATAGATTCTAGTATTTGTCCCAATGTTTTTTTTTAGTTTTTGCAAATTAAAAGCAATAAGTACAAGTAGCGTTTTGCTATTTCAAAACCATTTTGTCCAAATCTGGTCATTCTGCCTCTGGTGCTATTTAGGACATATCTGAAGCCGGCCAATGCAATTTACCCCCATCATATTTTTTAAAATTAGACACCCAAGGTATTTCAAATGCTGGTATTTTAACACATTCCATGCAATAATACTGCCACCCTTTATCAAACTTTGTGTTAGTAATTTAGTTTGTGGGTTTTTTTTATCACACAAATTGTATTTCAGGTGTGAATTTATAGCTCCTGGCATATATCACTGTCAAACAACCCAATATCTGTTCAGCGACATCTCCCAAGTACAGTGATAGCTACCATGTATGGGTTTGTCTGGTTGTTTGATAGGTGTTTGGGAAGTGTGCATTTTTTAATTTGGAACTCTCACATATGGTCCTTCTGCCACCATGTACTATCTGGGACACCTTGAAAGCCAGGGAGTTCCATTTAATCCATCAAATCATATATATATTTTTTTTAATTAGACACCTCAGGGTATTTCAAATGGTCGTATTTTAAGCTTTTCATACACTAATTTTACCACCAGTAGCATTTAATTTTGTCTTTTTTATCACACAAATTGTACTTCAGGTGTGGATATACAGCTCCTGGCATATGTCACTGTCAAACACCCCAATATGTGTTCAGCAACATATCTTGCGTACAGTGATACCACCCATGCATGGGTTTGTCTGGTTGGGGCTAAAAGGCCACATTTGGGAAGTGCGTTTTCTTTGCATTTTGGTCTGTCTGTGCCTATGTCCTAACTGGGACATCTTTGAATCCGGCCAATCCAATTTAGCCCATCAAACCATTTTTTTTTTTTTTTTAAGTAGACACTTTGAGATGCTAGTATTTGAGATGCTAGTATTTTAAATCTTTCGATGTAGGATTTTGGGGGAAATACAGCAATAAATTTACCACTTGCTCATAAAAATATACTTTTTATTTTTTTTTTATACATATATATATATATATATATATATTATATATATTTTCCCTTTTGTTGGAACTGGATGATTCCCCTCATGGTGGCAGCACTACATAATTATTTTTAATTGTTACCACATTTTTATGATTTTTTTTTTTAGCTATTTTTATTTCTTTCCATTTTTTAAAAAAAAAATTAAAATCACATTGTGATTAGGAAGCTGAGCTCAATTTGGAGAGACCCTCTTGGAAACTTGTTCATTTTTTTAAAGGAGACCGACATCTCGTGAGAGGCAAAATCTCTCACAGTGGCGTGTGTTTGGTGTCGCTGAATGCCTTGCTATCCAGGGATTTCAGCAACACCATTGAAGCTTGAAAACGCTTTTAAAACGGTCCTCTGCCACCATACAGTGTATGGCGGACGTTGGCCCCCCTGATGTGGATCTCGGTGTTGCATAATACTTTGACATCATCGATCACTTTGTAAGCTTGTTTAATGCCGTGGGTAAACCCGGCGGACAACCGGAAATGGACCAATGAACCGCGATGCCAAGTTCATAGAAGGAACCCTGATGTATCCGCAGGTTGGTGGGTAGGATTAGGACATCGCTTCCTATTGGCCTGTCGTTCCTGACACTGAACTACTTTTTCAAGTGCAGAGTGAACCGAAGTCCAGGTGGAGCGTTCTCTCCTCCAGAACCGCAACCGGCAAAGTACGTAGTACCCCAGGGAAGGACTACGGGTGGAGACCATAGAGGCAGAGGGACGTCCCAGTAGATTCTTGGAGAGCGTTGTTTTGAGTGTTGGTTAGAGGAAACCGGCAGACCATCTGCTAGAAGGCATCCACAAATGTCACACGCCCCCAGTGTGGCCACCAAAATGTCCTTGGTGCGGGCTACACCGGAGTGACCAGACGTTCTGGATTCATGCAACATGGTTTGGAAAGTGATCTTAACTAATTGTTATTGTATTTAAATAACACCAACTGTGATATTAAAGTAACTACTCAGTGCAGCAAAGAACGGATTTATTTTATGCATTTAACCATTTATGTGGAAAACCTAGCACTCATTTTAAAAAGATGGATGTTGATAGTTATTTTTTTTCAAGTGGCCTTTATAGCCCCTGGTTGACCAACATTCCTAAGGGTCAATTTACCAGGATTAAAAGTAACTGTAGCAACAATACTGTTATCCAAGAGCAGGCTAATAAAATTATGAAGGACTTTTTGGACAAGGGGTACCCCGACACATTGATAGAAAAAGTGTTTCAGGAAGTTGATTTAATACAGCGCGAATCATTATTTGATTCAACCAGGAAAGGAGATAAGTTAATTCATAAAATATTTAACGTTTATTCAGAAACACTGGGACCTCATTTTTTGAAGATAAAGAACTGCATAGTGTTCTACCTCGTGACCCTTGTGTCATTTTTAGGGGGGCCCAAAATTTGGGTGATGTATTATCTAGGGTGGGGGTACCCCCTCAACATTTTTTAAATTGGGGGTACTTAAGTGTGGTACGTGTTTGCCTTGTATGAAGACCATGTATGAAACACTCTAATAAACCGATAAAATCTTTTAAATCAGAAATTACTCAAAAGGAGTTTTTTTTATTAAATCTATGATCACATGTCACACCAAAAATGTTATTTGTTGACCTGCAAGTGTGAAATATAGTACATCGGCCGCACTATTAGACCATTACACGCAAGGATCGGAGAACACATCCATAACATTAAAACATGTGGGGAAAAGTGTGTCTGCCCATAAATGTAACCCTGGAGATCTGTTATTTGTTGGTATTCAAGCAGTAAATAAAAACTGTCGAGGAGGTGATTTTATTAATCGTATGGGACAAGAGGAGATGAAATGGGTATATATACTTAAAACACTGCACCCCTTTAGATTTAATCAAGATTTCAATCTTTAATTTTTTAGGATATTTATATTTATTAAGATCTATATGTGTAAGTCAAACTGCTTTTGTTATATATTTTTTGCAGGACTCATAGTAAATGTCAAGGACTGGGTCCATACAGACAAATGAGCTCCCAAAAGGAGTTATTGCGCAACTAAACATTGAATCTAAACACAAAACCAAGAAGGACATACCTTTAGACTACTGACTGAGACAAACATAACAAAAGGGTGGGGGCACACCTTATAAAGGAAACAGAGCTGAAGCAAAGAGCAGAACTGGAATCAAGGAATCAGAAGCACAGAAGAGCTATATGGAAATCCAGGAATTGATTACAGCAAAGGGGAAACTGTAAGGGCAAATCCGCAGCCTGGGTGGACCCTGACAGTAAAGTGCAATGGATATTTTATTTTTAGGGTTTCATATGTGTGCGTTTATATTTAATGATATACATGTATAGTTACTGTAACAAATGGGATTAGTTATTGTCACTACATTTTAAATTGCTTCAGCCACCTTATGAATGCTGATCATGCCATTACATTACTAGTGATATCGATTGAACTTTTTATATGGCACTTGGTACTTTAAGAATACTGATTACTTCAAGGGTTAACACACATGCTCTGGAGAGAGATTGGATACTTGAGGACAAGAGGAGCAGGATGTGGGCACTTGATGAAGTCCAACTATAGGGTGAAACGCGTAGTGTCTATTTCCGTCCAAACAGGAACCTACCGCTCTGCCTGTAAGCAATGGATATTTTTTTATGCAATAAATTGTGATTTTGTTTAACTTCCTGCTCCTCCATTTTCTCCTATACTGCCATATTTTGACCTGGGGATTAAAACGAACAATCATACCAACGTTATTGAAACTGCCAAGTTTTTCATCTGTTGGTCCCATGTGGGTCTCCCTGTGCCTCCCAGAGCTACACTGCTCACCCATATGTGAGTTTTATACTGGAGTCTGGGCACAGGCTGTATTTAAAGTACTTTGCAAGATTTCACTATTTGTGTGTCTTATATATACATGCTCCTGGGTTAAGCAAATCTTCAGTTTACATTTAAGTATATATTTTTCTTTTTTAATCACATTGGGTGAATTTATTATGTTTGCGCAACACTGGTATAAATAGTCGCCTCACGCAATCTGTCAAGCAGTTCAGAAATGAGGGGAATAGGATAAGTATTACGACTGGTGATCCTATTCAATCCTCTGTAGTTAATACAGGGGAGCAATTTGTCGTCCTTTTTCCGGACAAATAAAAACCCTGAGCCAGCTGAGGAAGTTGAGCAGCGAATAAATCCATGTAAGCCTCCATAGTCTTGGTCTCCGGGACAAATAACAGGTAGACCCGACCTGAGTGGCATGGTACCAGGAAGAAGGTCAATTGGACAGTCATAAGGTCTATGTGGGGGCAGCTTCTCTGCCTCCTTCTTGTTGAAGACATCCGCAAAATCCTGGTAAGGCCTAGGCAGAAGCGTAATTGCGGCTTTAGATGCAGTCGAAAAGGAGGCAAGTCTTATGGGCTTAATACAGCGTTCGTCGCAAGATGCACTTCATGACGTAATCTGCCTGGAGGTCCAGTCAAACCCAGGATCATAGGAGTGAAAGGGGAACAAATAACGAGAAGCTTCAACTCCTCAGTGTGTACCAGACCCACAGACAATGTGAGCAGAGCTGTAGTACGTGTGACTTGTGCAGAATGAAGAGGCCTGCCATCAATGGCCTCAAGGCATACCAGAGTTTCTCGAAGTTCCCCACAGCTCCAAAATCCAGAAAAGCCTCAGTGAAGACTGACCCTGTAGACCAAGGCAGATGAACTGGAACAATCATACGTGTAGGAATCCAAAACTAGTAGATCCCCAGAACAACACTAAGTGTTGGGGTTTCCCGGCTTCTTGGGTCAGGGTCCAGCTGCTCCAAAATACATAAAAAATCCCGCCCTCCTTCTAGACCTCTCCTGCTCAGAGAGTCTGGTGGCCCCTAACTGCCCTCTCTGCAGCGGTTACAGTACGTTCTGGGGTGGGTGTCCGGCACCATTATCATTAGGAGGCAATTGTTGACTGCCTCCTTAACTCTCTTAAAAGGTGGATGTTGACACCCCGGAGAGGCCAGACATGGCCCCTGATGCCTATCTCGGTGTTGCTGAATGCCTCGATATCAACGCATTACAGCAACACCGTTTAAGCGAAGAAAGTGATCATAGATCACTTTCTAAGCTTGTTTAATGACATGACGTGTCATTAATCATTAACTGATCGTTTTTGCGTGACTTAAAACAAAAAGGGTATTATGGAAGGAACAAAAAAGATCCACAGTCCGGGAGCAGAATTCTTCTCCCAGGATATATTGTCTCAACACGTTTCACATGATAATTGGCTTCTTCAGGAGATATTTGTAATTGGTCTTGCAACTTGCCTGCTTATAACAAATAGCTCATATCAACTACAATTACCCAATGTAAACACATACATACACAATCCTTGCATCCATTCTCCAAAAACACACACAACAGAAAATATACCAAGGGAAAAAAAATAAAACTAAATAAGTATATATATATACACATATATATAGGAAAAAGGTAAACAAAAACCTTCTCTCCATTAGGGGAGAATGAGGAGACCCAAACCCCCTGCACCAAATGCGAACCCAACCCACGTCCCCGACCAATCATCTGACACGAAAGCACCAAGCCCCATCACGTCGATGAACATGAATGTCACCCAGCAACCTACATGGTTTGGTTCAGCCCCGTGTTCACGCCAAGAGAGAGAAGATTCCATCCTTTCAAAAGCAGAGACAATATGATTTTTACATTGTGCATGGCAAGAAATCCTGACTAACATAGTAACATAGTTCATAAGGTTGAAAAAAGACCAAAGTCCATCAAGTTCAACCTATATACATATTGTGTCCCTACCGTGTTGATCCAGAGGAAGGCAAAAAACCCTTATGAAGCAGATGCCAATTGCCCCATACCAGGGGGAAAATTCCTTCCCGACTCCAAATATGGCAATCAGAATAAATCCCTGGATCAACGTTCTGTCCCTATCTACACAAATACCCAAGTAAGGAGAAACATTTCTTATTTCAACATCTATTTTGATTATATATATAAATTAAAGATCTCTGTAAGAAAGGAAACAAATATTACTATGACGGACTGTTTATATTTAATAGGGAACCATCAAACGGGATTAAATTAATAGGGAATGATAACCATCACTATTAGGCAAAAAATAAAATAAATAAAAAAATGATATCTATATACTGGGTATGTAATATATATATGCGTGTGTAAGTATATATATATATATACTTTTGTTTCTTATCCCACCAATATGTCCCAAGGTTCTAGTTCTTAGCATCCAAGTGGTTCTCCTGCAGTTAGCGACCACAGCTACCCTGGTTGAACCTCCCTCAGATCCGCCAACTCCTGTATTGATGTCAGATCTTCATCCTATTTGAGAGGAGTATTGCAATGAAAAACTCCTGCATGGCTTTCCATCCTGGGGGACCTCAACCTATACTTGTCTAGTAGGGTAAGGTGACCAGATTTGACAAATGGTAAAAAAAACCCCAAACATTTTATAAGCATATTTTTTCAAACTATATATGCAGTGTATTTGGTATCTGTTTATGAAGTGATTGTATGATATTGTCAGGGTCATCAAATCTCAACTGGATGTTGGAGCCCAGAACACAGGAGTGTAAGAACACACAGTGATAGACACACACTTCAAAAAAGTCTCACCAAAAGTAGCAGAGTAGGGGGCATGTCAAGTATACAGACTGCTGGGAGTATAAAGTTAGTATTGTCCACGTAACAATCCAAAAGGGTTTGGGACTGGTAGCAAACAAAAGGGGTAAATCCAATAAGCAGTGCAGGTCCAAAAAGGCAACAGGCAGACAAAACGGTAAATCCAAGAGTCAGATCCAGAGATGATTTTTATTAACATTTGACAGTACAAATAATCATGAAACATTCCCTAACCCAAATCTTTAACCTCTTCTTTTCCTTTGATGTATTCCCATCCTCATTCAAACATGCCATCATCTCCCCCATCCTAAAGAAACCTTCCCTCGATCCCACGTCCCCATCAAACTAACATCCAGTTCACTTCTCCAGCTAGTTGCCAAACTGCTGGAACAATTAACCTACAATCAACTAACAAACTTTCTCTCTTCAAACTCTCTACTTGACCCTCTACAATCCGGTTTCCGTCCACAACATTCAACAGAGACTGCACTTGCTAAAAATTACTAATGACCTCCTTGCAGCTAAAATGAAAGGCCAATTCTCACTGGTTATTCTCTTGGACCTCTCAGCAGCTTTTGACACAGTCGACCACCCCCTCCTCCTACAAACCCTCCATGCTCATGGCACCCGTGAGACAGCTCTTTCGTGGCTTAAATCCTACCTTTCTAACTGTACTTTTACTGTCTCACTGGAACTTGCGCCTCTCCCCTACCGCTATTGGTGTTCCTCAAGGCTCAGTTCTTGGGCCTCGGCTATTCTCCATCTACACTTCTTCCCTCGGACAACTTATCCGAGGGTTTAACCCAGAGAACAATCCATCCCAGTCTATATATTCCATGGTTGACCTTAGCCTGTCAAAGTTTGTCCTTCTGAAATTAAGCGTTTTGGTAGAGCAGTTACCCATTTGCTTTTAGGAATTAATCTCAAATTAAACCATGTTATGGTCACTATTCCCCAAGTGCTCTCTTACTTTAATGTTTGAGATAAGTTCCTCATTGTTAGTTATCTAACAGGCATCCGTTCTGGATGGGAGTCTCTACTAATTGCGACATAAATTGGTCATTAAGCAGGTTCAGAAACTTGCTGCCCTTAGTGGAACAAGTTCCACTATTCCAATCTATTAATGGGTAATTAAAATCTCCCATGATTAAAA
>VKOC01028425.1:0-12872 GCA_009364415.1 Spea multiplicata
TTTCACACCAGCTAATTTATGAATTAACTTAACAAGTATTTTTGTATGTATATTTTAACAATTTCATAAATACACCAGGGTTATTATACATGTTAACATTGAACTTTTATAGTTTTCTTGTTTGCTTTTTTCCCCTTAGTTTTCTATATCTACAATTTCTCCTATCCAAAAGATAGGATTACATGAAGAATTATCTTTGCTAAAGTACCATACAATCCATTTCTGCTACAAAGACCGGGTGCAGCAAGGGCAGAGAGGTGGATCTGACCAGCAGGAACTATGAGGACTAGAAAAAACCCGTACACTCTTATATTATAGAATAAACATTGAAAAGAGCAAAAAAGTGCTTTTCATACTTTTTGATGTTTATTCTTAATAATAGATCTACATGTACAGTCCGTCTTGAATCCTGTTATTCATTAGTATTCTGAGAGTGTTCTGGTATCCAGTCTAATTAGAGCAGATATCCAGGTCTAAAAGCAAGGAAGAGACATCAGGGGAGGATCGGTAGAGCTGAGAGTTTTGTCATATAGGTGGTACAGAAAGCAAAAGGATGAAATTACAGGTAATGTAAAGGAGGAACATAAGGAGTCTTAGAACTGAACATTGGGTTAAACCAATTGAGAGCGGAAGGGGTGAGGAAGAGTTACTGAAACGGAAGATACTAAAGGTCAAGTAAAAAGTAGAGAAACATGGTTAGTTGGGTGTGTATACACACTGTTCGACAAGCTTGGAGGCAAAAGGAAGTTGACAGATTGCTGGGGGTCCAGGAAGGTCTCTTCCAAGATGGGCATTATGGTAACATGCTTAGGATACAAAAGTATCGGTAAAGGAGAAGAGCAAAAACCTTATCTTTAAGTCAGAGTAAAGGGGAAAACAAAGGGAAGACTATACCGTTTCAATTTTATCATAAAAGTAGGTAACAAAGGCATATTCACAAAGGTAGTAAAGAAAGGAATTGAAGGTAATGAACAAGTGTTAAGGGTTATGAGACCATGAAGAGATAAGAGAGCTGAGGTAGGGTTCCTTAGCAAGGTGAGAGCAGAGCAATAGGAACATGAATTTAGTGCTGAATTTATAGTGCAGGTTAGATACAGAATGAGACCTCCACCAGCTATGTGGTACAGGAGCAGTGTTAAAGGCATTAGTATGCTGTCATGGCATGGATGGCATTGGGAAGAGCAAGTAGTGTTTAGGGTTATGGCCACCAGAACAAAAGCAAGGGTGGAGCTGTGGAGCGAGCTAACTAGATTAGAACAGAACACATTCGAGATGGGAGAGAGAAAAGGTACTAGATAGGTTGAGAATTGCTGGAGACTGCGAAAATGAGAGTCTATAATTTGGCAAGGTTGTTGGGAGGAATGAGAAAGAGTAGGAGGCAAAGTGAGAGAATCGCATACAAAGTGATGGTCAGACCCCTGAAAGGTGAGTTAAGGATTGAACGTATGCCAGAAAAAGGTTCAGTTTGTGTCCATAATTGTGAGTAGGAGAATTAGCATACTGTTTTATTTTAAAAGGCTTGGGTATTGGGTAATAAAAACGCATTTAGAAGCCGCATGGCCCAGTGGTGTCTAATGGGATGTAAATGTCATCAAGTATGAGAAAGTAGACATTGGAAAAGAGGTAGGGGGTTAGCCATGTCAACATAAAGACACTAGAAGGACCAGGGGGTTGGTACACAACAACAATGCATAATGATGTAGGACTGAATAGCAGTACAGCATGAACCTCAAAGGGTAAAAAGTGTAAGCGAGCAGGGGAAATCGATTGAAAGGTGCCAGTTAGAAAAAGTAGGAAGCCATTACATCAGCTTTTCTGTCATCAGATCTGGGTGTATGAGCTCAAAGCTACCATAGGAGAGAAGTGGTGTACCTAATGCTAGCTGTAGATAACTAAGGGAAGGTGCAGGGAACTAGAAGTGAAATGAACATGTAAGATAAGATAGAAAGGAAGAGGACATTTTGAGGTTTCTAGTAGACGTGGGAGACAAAAGAAAGGAGCTAAAAGGCAGGACAATGACTGTGGCAGGACAATGACTGCTAAGAGCAAAAGAAAAAAGATAATGTGGGAATGAGATAAATGGGAAAAAGCAAGTAATGAAGTAGCAAAAAATATTTAATCTGGTGATGCTGGTAGGTGGAGAGAGAAAACGGTTCTGGCAATGATGGAGGAGCCCGAGATTAAAAAAAGAGTATGATGAGCATTAGGCCTGGAGAATGATGGTGATGGATGTGAGAGAGAAATGTGGAAATTAAAGTGAGCAGGAGTTTGTGGACAGACTCGCTCAACCTTATTCAGCATTTGGTAAAGGAGTATTGATTGAAGAGGTAAATACACATGTATGATAGACTTTAAGTAAGTCTGTATACATTTGTCCAGGTGCACATATAATGTAAACACGTGTTCATTGGAGTGCATTTTTTCAGTGTCTGTGACTCTTCTGGGGTTCTGTGTAAATTAATATGTATAAACTGCACACAGAAACTACAGAAACCAAGTTTTTTAATATTGTATCTAAAAGCCTCTAATATTATGAAAGTTACATCTGGATGTTCAACTACACTGGAAAACTCACAGGTGTATGTAGCTCTATGTGCATGTACTAATGGTCTTTTTAATATTTAGACTAACTCTGCACCTGTCATCTTAAACATAAACTGTATCTTAATTGTGTAAATTACTGATTTTCAGAAAATAATAACTTATATCTATAGGATAATTTTATACTACACAAAGCTTGTATCAAAACTACTTGAATATGATTTAAAATATGTATTGACAGTACAGTGACGCACAATAATGAGATATTGTTTTTATGTTCTCTAAGTATTAATCTGATAACTACCCTTTTTTCAATACAGGTGGAAGGAAACAATATCCCCAACGCATACATTGCAACATCAACTATGTATATTCCCCCTTTATGTGTTTATGTTAATGTTCATACTCAAACATATACCTTTTTTCAAATATTGCCTTATGCAACAGAATATGGGGATAAAATGAGTGTTGTCTGGATTGTAGATTGTCCAGACCAAAATTTATTGGAAATATGAACTTACCTCTAGACACTCAGCAGGATAAACCAAGATGTATGCTCCAGAAAATCAATACTTAAAAGAAAACAAATTAATACAAATAAGCACAATTTAGTTACTGCCAGGACAATGTGGCTCAAATGTCTAGCTGCAGTAGCTATGTTATGCTAAATCAGAGTTTTTTATACTTGATAATAGCACATAGCTTCTTGGGCCATCTTGTAAAATTCATGTTTGCTCCCAGGTGCTCTTGATTGCCCTCAGTGGACTATATACGTAATGCATAGACACTAGTGGACACTTAACTAGGATGCAGGTACCACTAGTATTTCACGTAGGGATCAATGAGTCCATGAAAGGTGAATTGCATTAATATTTCTTTACGTGAAAACAGAATTAAACATGAAAGGTGTGCTAACTTCATACCTGTTATATTTTCATACTTTTTATCTCCTGGATTCCCAGAGTATGTATTTACTCAAAAGGTAATTAATTACCAAATTCTGCATACTGTACTCTTGGGACTTGATTATGTCTTTGTGGACAGAATTTCAATTAACAGGCTTTGTGAGCTGACTTCTCTTTGTGAGAAGACCACCAACTTTGGTCTGTTATAATTCATAGTTAAAGCTGCAATATTCCAGATACTGCAATTGATAAACCCCCAAGAGTGCATTAAAAGTGCATTAGACACTACATGTAAATGAGTCACTGTTTTCAATATCCTATTAAGGGCCCTTAAAAATGCATAATATAATATGCTGTAGTTTAGGTTTCAAGAGTGTATGTGTGGAATAAAGCAGCTTTTCCCCCAAACCTATTTTTAAACTTTTTTTAAACAATTTAAACAATTGTTTTAATCAGTGGATATTTTTTATAGATTTTTTTTAATGTAAAGATATGGTATAAACTTTTTACCTTTACTAAATACCTGGATTTAACTGTCTGTTTTAGAAGCAAATGTTCGTATATTGGTTTCAAAATTTAGGCTACAGGTAAAGCCTTACACCTTGATAACTGGGCTAGTTATAATTATTAATTATTATTATATCGTAGTAAAAAGGGTTCTAATAAAGGTCCTTATGGCAAAGAGATAAGGATATCCTTAACTAAGACTATGTAGTCTAAGTTCAAGCGTAGATTTGAACTATTATACACCAATTATTTTTCCTTTGGCACACTTGGCATTTCATTTTATTACATTCATAGAGCACCTGCAGACTCTGTAATGCTATCACAATAGTGATAATTTAAAATTAAGAATAGCATTAAAGCCAACGATAATATTAACAAACACATTCTAAGATATACTGGAACAGGAGAAAGTGACCCTGCTCTTTGAGCGTATATGATGTCAGATATTTTATGCTAGAAAACATGTATTCTTAATATCCCTAACAATGACAATGGATGCCTAGACACCATTAAATTAGAAAATAATATAAATGGATTCATATCCAGCCTTTTTGGCCCTAAGATCTATTCATTTATCCTGAGTCTGGAGTAAAAAAAATGGGATTAAGAATGAATAGATTTCATATACAAAAACATAACAATACTACATTTAAACATTTTACTTTCCTTTCCTTTAACATATTATTGAAAGACTTGCGTGTGCAATTTATACAACAGTTATATTTTCTATACATTTTACATAACTATACATATATATATATATATATTTTTTATTTTATTTTTTTTTTAAACATGGAAAGTCCTATCAGGCATCATAGCCCCCAAGCTACATGACCACATGGGCCAATACATAAGCACAGTTCAGAAAGGCACTGGGAAAAATACCAGAGGCTCCAAGCGCCAGTTGCTCATAGGCAGGGCAGTTGACCAAGATTAAAAGTCTAGACAGACCAACCTGAGCACAGCCTGGATTGACTACAGGAAAGCCTACGATTCAATGCCACACATGCATAGAGCATAGAGCTATACAAAGTCAACAGGACTCTAAGGACCTTTCTTAAAAACTCAATGGGAGTCTGAAAGACAACATTAGAAGCCAACTCTAGCACATATCAAGTGCTGCATATATTAAGGTGATGCACTATCCCTGCTGCTGTTCTGTATAGGCTTGATCCCCCTCAGTCAGCTAATCATAAGGGTTGGATATGGGTACAAGTTCAAAATCAGCCACCTTCTCTATGTGGATGAGATCAAGCTGGTATACCATAACCACACGGTTTCTTGAGAAGTGCTGCCGCACGGCTGAAAGCTTTGCCAGCAGTTAAAGGGCTGCGCGAGTAACCAATTGGTTGAAGCCAGAGGAGGCCCCTGCAGGCGACCAATAGACTTTTAAAATCCTGGTGCCACAACTTGGGTCCAAGAGTTAAAGGTCCGTACAAATGACCAATAGAGTCGCTTGTACAGACTTTTAACTCTTGGTCTCCCCAAGCCAAGTTGTGCCGACAGGAGTTAAAGGGCCGTACGAGTGAGCCTATTGGTCGCCTGAAAGGGCCAATTGGTTGATGCCAGAGGAGGCCCCTGCAGGCTACCAATAGAGTCGCTTCGATGATAAGGTCTCTGAGGTCTCTCACGAGCAGGTCATAAGTCAGGTTCCACCTCCTGAACAGCATGGTCTCTGACTTCCCGCAGTTAACCTTTGTGCCTAAAGCATTGCTGAAGTCCTCGCACGTCTGGACTAACGTTCTCACCGATTGGCAGTCTGTCCAGATAGACACGTAGTCCATGTAGAGCGAGCACTTTATTTCTTGCCCCCCAGGTGGCCTGAAATCTAATCTGAACGGTATCAGCACCCAGCAGCCGTTTATATTAGTTTTCCAGCAATTTGATGGCCGCATAGTGATGGGAGAAGCGTGAGGGGTGAAAGCTCCACCCCCTCGCACTCAGACTGCTAGAGCACAGGATGTTGTGTCACTGACATCCTGTTTACATAGAAAACAGTCTGTTGCTACCAGAGGATTGATGTCTAGACGAAACCCCCCAAAAGTGGAAGAAGTAGAAGGTTAGTAAACCAATTTATTTTTGTACAAGCTATATAATATTGTTTTGTATTTGTTAAAAACAAAAAAATAGGTATGTGTGTGTGTGTGTGTGTGTGTGTGTATGTAAGTGTGTTCGTGGGGGACAAACAACATAATGCTTTTTTAAATTATTAAACAAAAAAATAAATATCTGTGTCTGTATGTGTTCACAAGTTCAGCTTCCCAGTGTCACCTCTGTCACCAATCAGCTCCTCCCAGTGTCACCTCCGTCCCCAATCAACTCCTCTCAGTGTCACCTCTGTCCCCAATCAGCCCTCCCATGTCATTGTTGTCTCCATTCAGCTCCCCAGTGTCACCTCTGTCCAATCAGCCCGCTGCCGCCCTCTGTCAGCCCCCCATGTCATTGCTGTCCTCATTCAGCTCCCCAGTGTCACCTCTGTCCCCAATCAGTCCCTTCCATTATAATCTCTGTCCCCAATCAAACCCTCTCAGTGTCGCCTCTGTCCCCTTTCAGCCCCCATGTCATTGCTATCCCCATTCAGCGCTACAGTGCCACCTCTGCCCCCAATCAGCTCCTCCCAGTGTCACCTCTGTCCCCATTCAGCTCCCCAGTGTCACCTTTGTCCCCAATCAGACCCTCCCAGTGTCACATCTGTCCCCATTCAGCCCCCCCATGTCATTGCTGTCCCCATTCAGCTCTTCAGCGTCAGCTCTGTCCCCAATCAGTCCACTTTAAGGTATGATCCTGGTAGGATACTCATATTAGCCTTTACAATTTTCCTGCTGCTGTGTACTATACTTCCCATAATCCTCAGCCAGTATCATGGGGGAAATTTAACTGGCTGAGCATCAAGGGGTCATTAGGTTTTGCTTTGTTGCTATTAAATTCACTTATGTTAATTTGAATCATATTTTTATTTTTATAATCAATATGCATTAGAAAATCAGGAAAAGATGGGCATGTATGGTGGGCTGATTCGTGGCACAATGGGCCACTTCACTTGACTTCACTTGACTTCACTTGACTTAGGCCCCCAGGCCTTAGGCTGCCAGCCCTCCCCTCCCCCTTACAGGCTTTGTACTTTTTAGTAACTTGAATGACAAGTAAGACACACACAGGCATATATCTATATAACTATATTGTAACAAATAAGGTCACAAAACAATCTGTTACGAAAAGATACAATAACATTATTATAGTATCACAACAAAAATGGAATAAATCACCAACTTACACCTTAAACCCCCAAGAGTGCATTAAAAGTGCATTAGACACTACATGTAAATGAGTCACTGTTTTCAATATCCTATTAAGGGCCCTTAAAAATGCATAATATAATATGCTGTAGTTTAGGTTTCAAGAGTGTATGTGTGGAATAAAGCAGCTTTTCCCCCAAACCTATTTTTAAACTTTTTTTAAACAATTTAAACAATTGTTTTAATCAGTGGATATTTTTTATAGATTTTTTTTAATGTAAAGATATGGTATAAACTTTTTACCTTTACTAAATACCTGGATTTAACTGTCTGTTTTAGAAGCAAATGTTCGTATATTGGTTTCAAAATTTAGGCTACAGGTAAAGCCTTACACCTTGATAACTGGGCTAGTTATAATTATTAATTATTATTATATCGTAGTAAAAAGGGTTCTAATAAAGGTCCTTATGGCAAAGAGATAAGGATATCCTTAACTAAGACTATGTAGTCTAAGTTCAAGCGTAGATTTGAACTATTATACACCAATTATTTTTCCTTTGGCACACTTGGCATTTCATTTTATTACATTCATAGAGCACCTGCAGACTCTGTAATGCTATCACAATAGTGATAATTTAAAATTAAGAATAGCATTAAAGCCAACGATAATATTAACAAACACATTCTAAGATATACTGGAACAGGAGAAAGTGACCCTGCTCTTTGAGCGTATATGATGTCAGATATTTTATGCTAGAAAACATGTATTCTTAATATCCCTAATAATGCTTTTCATTATGAGTCTGACCCTGCTTCTACCTCCTGTTACCACTGTCTTTTCTTTACATCTGCACCTCTCTCTTGTAAATTCTTAAATCCATCCATAAAGAGATGTATGTAGGTAAAATGGGATAAACAGACTATAAATTGAGATTTTCCAAAAAGACCTTGCATTAATGTAATTTCATAGATTTTAACAATGTACAGTTCTTTATATGCATCTTAGAACCTAGAAATGTATTTTTTATATATGTACATGCTTTACATTCTTAATTTCTTAATTGCTTTAATTCTATAACACTTTATTTAAAAGTCTAGTTATTTTTGCACCACTGCAATGCCTTATTCAGTTATCATAAAAACATACGAGTTTTTAATATTTTACTGTAGGACTGGACACTAAAAAATGTGAGCCATGCATAATTTATATTATATAATAATTATATGTTTAAGAACGCCTAAAACAACACTCTCCAAACAATGCTTCACTGCCCTCTATTGGCATACAGGCGTTACTGCAATATGCCAAAAGGCAAGAAGGTTTATTTATCTGTGACAAAATGTTAGCTGTCTTCATACTAACTATAGCTAGGTAAACTGGCATTAACTTATTTGAGACAGGCTAAAAGTTAACAGCTTGGGTCATTATAAATAGAGGACTATGACATAGACCCAAAGGGTTACCCTGAGTGTCTATTTTTAGTTTTGTACAACAGCCGAAGAGACTGTATCACCCAGTAATATTGTCATAATATATTTAATATTCATATTTTTCATATTTTTATTTTAAAGGCATTTGTAGCTTTTTTAATTTAAAGTAAGCTTTAATTTCAAGTAAGCTTAAGTAAGTAACTAAGGCTGTGTTTGGAAAAGTCATTGCTAAAAACCAAAAACATGTTGGTGAACATTAAGCAGGGAAGATTTGATCCGTCTTTGATCAGTCTGGACATCCTAACAATGTGGGGCACACCTTATAAAAGAAACAGAGCTAAAGCAAAGAGCAGAACTAGAAGCAAGGAATGGAAGATCAGAACAGAGCATAAGGAAATCCAGGAACGGATTGAAGCAAAACAGAGCAACTTTAGCAAGATATGCAGTCTGGGTAGAACGTGACAAGTAGTGAGTGTGCAGCCTGGGTAACAGTGTAAATTTGCTGCCCCCTCAAAATTACTCAACACACATTCTGCCATTGTGTCCTATGATAATGTGTGCCCTAACAGAACGTGTAAAGTTCCGCCGAAATGGCAGGTATTCTGATGCCCAATCAAGGGAGAAGTCGTTACCCAAAGTTGTTCGCCGGGAAGCTATTTCTGTGGAGATGTGGAAGAAGAAATAAGACAGAAGATAGAAGAGAGGAGAGTGAAGCTGCAAGGAACCAAGAAAGAAATTCAGAGAGCATGAGAGAGAGAGTGAACAGAAATCAGAAGGTGATAGAGTGAGAGTCTGAGAGAGCTTGACAGTAAATGTGGGCTTTTGCAAATGGCAACAAAGTAGGATTAGCCATTCAGAGAGACAAGGACCCAGTCCTGTACCCAGTTGGGTTGCTGTCCTAGGCCTTATCCATGGCAAGGCCCCTGTGAACCTGATGCTCGATATCGGGCTAAGTGGAATATATGCTACGCAGACCCCTGTAGTATTACTGGGGCAGTTTCAATGGAGAGTTCCATCTCTCCTGCTAGGGGGCATAGTCAGTAGCTACCCCTCAGACAGGCTTACACCTCTGTGCACCTTTCGAGTACTCCATACCTAAAGGCAAAGAGGTAATGCAGTAAAAATTTACAATTTGATGAATTTCACAATGTATTTGTTAATGTCGATACATATAACAAGTAACATTCATTAGTTATTGCAATAGATCTTGGTACCCAGGATGGTTATATCTGCTAAAGTCTGCTTCCTGGTATAGAGTGCCACAATTCAGCGGCAGCAGGAGCACCAGGGAGGGGATGCAGGTGGTATCACTACTCAGCTGCTGATTGAGGGCCTGGGAGATGGTGCAGCTGGCATATATCCCTAGTGGCACCAGGAGCACAAGGGAGGGGCTGCAGAGAGCGTTACTCCCCAGTGGCTGAATGAGAGCCTGGGAGCCGGCCCATCTTCCCATGGCAGCAGGGACACCAGCGATATGATGCAGTCAGTCCACCTCCCCAGCAGCAGGTTGAGAACCAGGGAGGGGATGCAGGAGGCATCACTCCCCAGTGGCAGTGTTAAACAAAACTCAGTCCTGTTTACACCTTAATATTGATGCTGTCTAATGCTTGGGATGGGCTTCTGTAATAACTCATTGTCCTTTCAGGACAGTACAGGCACTGAATACATTAAGCTAAGGCTAGCTAGAGCGCCAACACAGCTCCAGTGCAGCGGCATCCCCCTAAAGGGGTTAACTGCTAGTGTCTCAGCACAAGGAAGCGCAGCTTGGTGGAAGTATTTAGTTGGGGTACAGGGTGTCTTGTCACGGGAGCCCAGGGCATGGAGACATTTCTCCACCCCCAAAAGGTAGACTAACTTGGTACCAGAACTGCAACTGGCCTGGACCTGAGTTAGTCGGATGGCACACTCCAAAAGTCTCATTCATCTTTGCTGTCTGCCACTGTGGAGTGAAGCCGCCTGCATCCCCACCTTAGTAGTTGTGACGGACCGACCAGGGACCTCAGATTGTCCCTCTCCGCCAAGAGCATCTTCTCCCTTCAGGACAATAATTCCCCGCAGTCCCCTCCAGTAGCCCATGACATGGAGGCTTCCATGTCATTTCTCCCCCTTCGCAAAGAGACTAACACAGGAGGAGACCCCAGACGGGTTGACTCTGAAGTCCATCCCGTGCCAACTGGTCCCCTAGTCTAATTGCCCCTACAAGCGCAGTGCTCACCCGGCCATACTCTGCCTCTCCCGATGAACATACCAGCCGCTGGTAGTAAAAGATACTTTAGATGCATGGAAAAAGATTATGAAGAAGCTAGCCCTTTTTACTGTATAGTAGATTTTCTTCCATTGGAAGTTTTGAAGCTTAGTATAGAGGACATCTGATTACAAACATGGAAACGGGCAGGAATTCTGACTATCCATGTCATTTGCCTTGATTCGGAAGTAAAACCCTTTTCTCAGATACAGGAGGAATTTTTACTTCCTTCTACAGAGGTATTTTCTTATCTTAGAATTAAAGGGTTTCTTTCGAAATATGATATATTAAATAGTGGAGAAAAATGGGTTCTCCTTAATTCTTATATAATATGATACATTCCAAGGGAATGATTACTAAGTGCCTAACTCTCATTAAACTGGATTATGAACATACGCCTGTAAAAGCAATTAAGATTTGGGAGAGAGAATTGAATAGATCTATCCCCTGGCATATTTGGAGAACTACAATACAATCGGTTAATAACGAGATTCATTGTTTAAATATGAGAGAGAACTTCTTTAAGGTCTGTTACAGATGGTATCTTGTTCCAACAAAGCTGGCAAAAATATACGCACATACTGAGGCCAATTGTTGGAGATGTGAGAATGAAACTGGAAGCTGTTTACACATCTGGTGGACCTGCCAACATATAGAAGTTCTCTGGAAAGAGGTTTTCCGTCAGATAGAGCAAATTACTGGCGTTTTTTTACCTTTTACACCAGATTGTTCCCTATTACACCTAGACTGGCCAAAAGTTCCCAACCTCTACAGAAGTCTAATGACCCATATCCTTGTTTCTACTAAAATACTCATAGCGAAGAACTGGAAAAGTAAAAAGCTGCCTAATTGGGAGGAGATAAAATTAAGTACAATCTACCATTCTAAAATGGAATTGGGTATAATCAAATTAAATGGATTTAACGTAACTGAAATGAGGAAATGGGAAAGAACCCTAAACCTACTGGAAGTTTGAGTATGACTGGTTCTGGGTCCTCCTTCTCTTGCTGCATCTCAATACATTTTTTATTTGTTATCTTCTGCAATATTCAGTATGTCTTAGAGGCATGAATTATATTTCTTGTCATGTCTAAATGTTTTGTTTTTTTTCTTGTATTGTTTAGTATGTCCTAAAGGAATTCATTTTAGTTTTTTCTTTCCTTCTCTAAGAAATTGTCTTTTTTTGTTGTTATAATTGAATAAAAAACATATATTAAAAAAAAAGAACATACCAGCCGCTGGAGAGAAGTGCCGACTGCCCCTTCTCCCTGGAGTGTACTCAGCTGCTGGGGAGTAATGCCACCTGCATCCCCTCCCAGCTGCTGAGGCATGACGGTGCCTGCGTCCCCTACTTGGTGCTCCTGTTGCCTCTGGGGAGAAAGGACAGGTTCTTCCGCTCCCCGACTTGTGAGCTGTCGCTTGGGAGACTGGCCGGCTGCGCCATCTCCCATGCACTCACTCAGCCGCTGGGGAGTGATGCCGTCTGCATCCCCTCCCTGTTGCTCCTGCTGCCGCTGGGGAGAAAGACCGGCTGCACCGTCTCCCAGGTCATCGGTCAGCTGCTGGGGAGGAAGGACGATACCCTCAGCTCCCTCAGCTGGGATCTGCCACTGGGAAGCGAGGACAGGTTCTTTTGCTCCAGGATCTGTGAGCAGCCGCTAGGGAGATGGGCCAGCTGCACCATCTCCTGGTTACTCACTCATCTGCTGGGGAGTGATGCCACCTGCATCCCCTCCCTGGCGCTCCTGCTCGGATGCCAGCTCTTCTGCTGGGCTGGTGCCAGTGGAGACCACAGTCCCATTCACTGCCACATAAATAGGCTGTTTAACCCTTCTATGCCTCCTGGCTCTCCTATTTCCAGTTCGGTAACCTCTGTGACTGAGCATATCACCTGGGCTCAATAATGATACATACAGCATCCGGATAAACTGTATTGCTGACCACATTTACAGACTTGGTGACAAAGTATGGCTATTCACTACAACTAGACATTTCAAATTGATTCAC
>VKOC01028426.1:0-10502 GCA_009364415.1 Spea multiplicata
TATATACATTTTATTTTTTTTTGTCTTTTTTAAAAAAAGAATTAACATTTTTTTTCAACTTGGAGGTTCCCCTGATAGTGACATCAGTGGGAAATGATTTTTACATTTTACTAGTTTTTTACTATTTTTTTTCTAATTATTATTAATTTTATTTTATTTTTTAATTTATTTTTACTAATCACACTGTGATTAGAAAGCTGGGCTCCATTGACTTGCATGGTGAATGCAGTACCTGTATTCAACCTGCAAGTGGAGCCAAAGTTCTCTAGATGGTCTGGAGTCTGGAGACCATCTAGCGAACTTTTAAAATTTGTTGGTTCCTGTTACAGGGCGGCGGCCATCTTGGTTGATGGCGAAGATCACCGGTAGCTGCGGCTGTGACCGCTCTCCGGAGCGGTCACAGCCCACCGAAAGGTAAGTGTTTGGTGTCGCTGGATGCCTCCTGATCGAGGCATTCCAGCGACACCTTTTAAGTTTAGGAGGCGATCGTTGATCGCCTCCTAAACGCTTTTAAAACGGGCGTCCGCCGCCATACAAAGTATGGCGGATGTTGACGCCCCGTGGAGGGGCCAGAGATGGCCCCTTCATTCCGTTTTTTGGGTGCAGAAAGCGAAAGCAGATCGCTTTCTGCCCCCGTTTAAAGACGTGCCGGTCCTGGCACGTCAATTGTCGTAAAGCACATGCTTTTCCGTGTCGTGCCAGGACCGGCAATTGTCGTTAAGGGGTTAAAGGCACCCTTCATTTCTTAAATAATGGGTATATTAAAAATCACTCCACCCGCTTTTACTGGAGCACCAGCTGCCTAGCACCAATCTGCAGTACCACCATTGCCACCCAGTCTATGGCTAGTCAAAGATATGAAATGAGCACCCCCAGTTTGACAGGTTGTATAAAATATGCCAAAACAAAGCAAGAATTCAGAGCGTACCCAGTGAATACCATAGATTGCTTAGCCAGCCACTATTTTAAAGTACCCCAAGTTTCTCATCAATTTTTTTATCTTTATTGCTGAATCAGGATGACTGTATTGCTAGGGTGACCACATTTTATTTCTGCCATTCCGGGACACAGTATGAAGCACATGGTGTCTATATATTTATATATAATATTATATATATATATTAGGGCTGCAACTAACGATTATTTTCATAATCGATTAGTTGGCTGATTATTTTTTCGATTAATCGGATAAAAAAACAACATGCAAATTTTTCGTTTAAAATAAAAACGTATCATTTACATTAAGATGTGTCATTAACACCGATATAATAATAAAGCTATATTTTAAAGGAACCCAAACACACTATTTCTCTAACTAAGTTTTAATACCAAAAAGTTTTACTAGTAAATATTAATTCATGTAAACTATTTTTTCATATTTAGTAAAAACTAAATGCCTCTTGTTCATATTTGCCAACCTGCCCCCTCAGTTATGCACAGCTGTCTCCCAGCTTGCAACTCTGCCCCATATATGCCTTATACCTCCTACATACCAGAGATGCCACTGTGCCCCCAATATGCTTATACCTCCTATATGCCACTGATATGCCACTCTGCCCCTGATATGCCACTGTGCCCCGATATGCCTTATAGCCCCCTATATGCCAGTGTGTCCCCCTGATATGCTTTATAGCCCTCTGATATGCCACTGTGCCCCGATATGCTTTATACCCCCCTATGTGCCACCATGCCCCCTGATATGCCTTACACCCCCAATATGCCACTGTGCCCCAATATGCCCTATACCCTCCTATATGCCACTGTGCCCCTATATGCCTTATACAATATGTCAGATATGCCCTTTACCTCGATATGTCACTGTGTCCCGATATGCCTTATACCCCCCTATATGCCACCATGCCCCCTGATATGCCTTACACCCCCGATATGCCACCATGCACCGATATGCCTTATACCCCCCTATATGCCTTACACCTCTGATATCCCACTGTGCCACCTGATATGCCACATAGCCCCTTTATGCCACTGTGCCCCCCTGATATAAGAAAAACTGACAGCGCTAAAATAGGCATAAAATATATGCGTTAATAAATATAGACAAAAAAAATAGATAATACGCAATACAATATAAACATATATAAATATATGGACAATATAAATATATGGACAATACAAACAATAAATCATATATTACAGCAATCAAAAAATAAAAAACACAAATTAAAGAATGTACAGACATAATTACCGGTAATAGATCCCGAAAAAATTCTACCTGCCCCACCAGGGGTTAATATATCAACAAAAGAAACACAGGGCAAATAAGCATAAAAATGAAGATAATACTCCATGCTTACCTTACCCAGTGCTGCTTACTTGCTTCGTTTTTCTTCTGTTGCTATATTAACTCCTGGTGGGGCAGGTAGAAGTGAAGGGAAGTAGGGAGGTTGCGCACATCGCGCACTAAACTCCAAATCACCTGCAGCGCTGAACGAGACCTGGATCCTCTCTGGCAGCCGTTAGGGGTCTGTGCGATGCTTCTCCCCTCCGCTTCCGTTGGGGCTTCCATGATGGAAGCCGCACCGGAAGGTCAGGTGGCGCCGGGTTCAGTGATAGAAGTAATAGAGGGGAGAAGCGGAAGTGGAGGGGAGGAGAGAATCGGAGGATGTCTGTGCATTTTGCACAGACCCTCACCGGGTGGCAGAGAGAATCCTGGTCTCCTGCAGCTTTGCGGGGGATCTGGATTCTATAGTTATAATCCGATCTCTATAGTTATAATCCGATATCTATTTGCTCTGAAAAACATAATTTTAAAAATGGATTCAACTAATCGATTACTAATCGATTTTATCGATTCGTTGTTTCAGCCCTAATATATATATATATAGTCCAAGAATTACAATTGCACACCAACCACTGCTTTTCTGCCAAATAGCTGTAGCAATAAATCATATAAAATCCAATGATAGTTACCTGCACTCCAGGGACTATAAATAATTACACGAAACCTCCAATTTTCTGGTCAACGTTTCAGTCTATTTTATTTGTAGACTTTCATCAGGTGATAAATTAAATATATATATATAACAAGTGCTGTCCCTAAATGGTATCACACTCACATAGATTTGAGCAATATAGTTTGCTCTGACTTTTTCAAATACACGATAGGGGATTTCCACTCCGAACAGAAAAATTCAGAGCAAACTATATTGCTCAAATCTATGTGAGTGTGATACCATTTAGGGACAGCACTTGTTATATATATATTTAATTTACGGGAAGCACTATGATCTTTTATTTCTTGTTTTTCTTTTTCACATGTTGATATTTCGGATGGAGATCCAATTTGACAACTGAGAGGAAATATAAGTATTATTCAATTTTTTTATCATGATACGCAAATTATTCTTTTATGGTACACTTTTTCATGATATACTTTATATTGTTGGTGATATAAATAATAGTCACTTTAGAAGTTTAAAGTTCATTTTTTGCGCAACACTATATTATATTATTGTATCTTTATATTAAATCAATTCTGCTGTCTATGACGTAAATCACAAATTGGGAAAATCATTTTCATAGCAAACCACCTGTTGGTTTTTGTCATACAGCACCATTCATATCATGCATTGAAATCTTTCTAATAGGCAAAGATCTTTTACATATAACATGCTTCATGACACATTCAACACAAATTACAATAAACATTAACATAGCTGCAATTGGAATAACCCAATTGGGTAGCATTATTCCCATTTTTACTTGAAGCGACACAAACAGTTCCTTCTTTAGGAATATTCAGAATACACAGTCTCTCAGCAAAGTGTGGTACCCCCTCTTCTCTGTACCAGCCAAATCGAGTTGCACTGGTTCATTTCAAGTCTTCCACAGAATACCGATAAATGAGTATCCACCATCCTCACTGAAAGAAATGACTCCACATATCCAACGTTCAGTGCTATTTGATATTCCTGAGTATCTGACCAGTAAATTTATGTATGAAAAATGTAATGTCCTCATTTCTCACAGTCCCCACCTAGAGGGTGAATGACTTGCATAGAAAATGAGCCCTCTCAAATAAATAGAGTACCTTTACCTTTGTATGTTTTCACTGAGACACAAGTGACCGGACAACCACAGATATTTCAAATTTAGGGTACTGTGAGGTGTAATTTAGCCGAATCATAAAAGCACTCACAGTTATCGTATTTCACCAATAGTTTGAATTCTTAAGCCATATCTTTAACCTTCCGTTTCCCTCACAGACTTGACAACACTACAACCATTTGATTTCACTTCCATCACTCTCGGGTACTTGTGCCACCAACACTTCTCCCACCATAGATTCCTTTAAGCTTCGTCTTGCATGCCTTGTTTTAGGCCACTGACCTCTGCCCACCGTGACATCTGGTGTATGTTCCCTTTGCCGTTCACTTACATAGTGTATAGAAGAGACCACACGAGAGAGAAACTTGATTTATTGATTGTGTGTAGTGGTGATACTCGTGAAGGTGTTTATGCATTTTTACTGATACCTGTATAGCTGGAGTGGGTTTCTGTTTCAGCCCTTGAGGGTGTTTGATAATTTAATAGGCCCATGGCTGTCAGGACCCCAGGTACAGGGGGTACTAGGGGTTCTGTCTGCGCCCCCTGATGCATACTGATGGGTAGGTATGTACTGATCATGTAGATGTTGTTCATACTTTTTAAGCTCCTTTCTGTACACGATTGTCCCATCCGATGCGAGGATGTTACCAGGAGCCCCTAGGTCGAACAACCCTTTCACAGGGGTCGCCCAAGACTATCGGAAAACACATATTTCACAATATACATAATTACATAATTTTATGGTTGGGGGGTCACCACAACATGAGGAACTGTATTAAAGGGTCACGGCATTAGGAAGGTTGAGAACCACTGCCCTAGGGAGTGTTTAGTGGTTTGGGGTCTACTGTTCTCACTACTGTGTGCGATGGGAGTGGTAGTCCCAACCGCACAAACAGCCATGGGGTTAACATTCACGCTGTCCATATCAGACCAATCAGGTTCATCAGACATGGTCTAGAAGTCATCTGACATGTCCACAGATGGTGTAGAGCCAGGATCAGCAGGTGGAAGAAGAGTAGGGCTGAAACAACTGGTTGTCAACGATTTTCATTATCGATTAGTCGAATCGATTTTTATCGATTATAAAAAGAGGTTTTTTTCAGCACAAATGCTCTGAAAAACTCCTCTCCTTATATAATGCGATCTGAAACAGAGATCGGATTATAACACTAAAATCCAGATCCCCCGCAACGCTGCAGGGGACCTGGATTCCCCCTCACTGTCGGCCGGTCTCTCACTTCTATCACGCAGACCCCCACCTGCTGACAGAGAATCAGCCGTTGGGGGTCTGTGCGATGCGTACAGACAGCCTCCGTTACTGCCCTTCACTTATGTTGAGGCTTCTATGAAGCTGCAGTGAAAGTGCCTGTTAGCAACGGAGCCGGGTAGAGAGGCAGAGCGGTGTATGGGAGGGGGGAGGAGTCAGAGGGGTGTATGGGGAGCCACCCTCCCATACACCACTCTGGCTCCTCCCCCTCCCATACACCACTCTGGCTCCTCCCATACACCACTTTGCCTCCTCCCATACACCACTCTGGCTCCCCCCCTCCCATACTCCACTCTGCCTCCTACCCCCCTCCCATACTCACAACAGAGGTGCACAAGACACCAGGGAGCCGGGTAGAGAGGCAGAGCGGTGTATGGGAGGGGGGAGGAGTCAGAGGGGTGTATGGGGAGCCACCCTCCCATACACCACTCTGGCTCCTCCCCCTCCCTAACAGATTTGCCCGCTTGAGTGAAGATGTTGGGTGCATCAGCTCAGGAGTAGCTGTACCGGAGGAAGCTGTTCCTTCTTACTACATACCTCTAGTATGGGTGGGGTTGAAAGCGTAAGAAAGGCTAGACAGGTTTTGGTGGTAGGGGACTATATTATTGAGAGTAGATAGGGTAATCTGCCGATCCGATCGGCTCAACTCAGACAGTTTGCTGTCTCCCGGGTGCTCAGGTGTGGCAGGTTGCTGACAGAGTGGATGGATTATTGGGAGGGGCTGTCATGGTCCATAACGGTACCAATGACAAAGTAAGTGGAAAATGAAAGGTCCTAAAGAATGATTTCAGGGAATTAGGAGGTAAACTGAAGAAAAGGACCGCCAAGGTAGTATTTTCAGAAATATTACCTGTGCCACTCGCAACAGTAGAAAGGCAGCGGGAGATCAGGGAGGTTAATGCATGGCTAAAGCCATGGTATAGGAAGGAGGGTTTGGGCTTTCTAGAGCACTGGGCTGATTTTGCGCTTGGGTACAAACATTATAGTGATGATGGATTGCACCTAAACGGAAGAGGGTCTGGTGTACTGGGGGAGAGGATGGCTAGAAGGTTGGAGGGGTTTTTAAACTAGTTTTTAAGCTGTTTTTAAACAGAGATCCAGAAAATGGAGATAGCACAGAAAGGAGAAGGGCTTCAGATCAGAACAAGGGGGGTGGAGATGGGGGGAGGGGCAAGATCAGAACAGAGGATGTATGTATTAATAAAAATTCTCAGGATAATATTAAATGTATGCTTGCTAATGCAAGGAGCCTAAATAACAAAATTATAAAACGATCCCCCAAAATCTGAATATTAATTTAGGAAAAAAAGCCTGAATATAAGAGGACCTTATAGGAAAAAAGTTTTACTAGTAAATGTTAACTCATGCAAAACTATGTAAACTAAAAGCTATGACTTTTTGTTTGTTTTTATTTCCTTTTATTTTCGAACCTGCCCCAGGCTTGCCACTCTGCCCCAGAAATGCCTTATACCATCTATATGCCACTGTGCCCCATGTTATGCCTTTTAACCCTCTATATGCCACTGTGCCCCATGATATGCTTTTTGACCCCTATGTGCCACCCTGCCTCCAGAAATGCCTTATACCCCTATATGCCACTCTGGTATTTAGGAGGTTAAAAGGCATATTATGGGGCAGAGTGGCATATAGGGTGTTATAAGGCATTTCAGGAGGCAGAGTGGCATATAGAGAGTTAAACCGCATATCTGGATGCAGAGTGGCATTAAGGGGGTTAAAAGGCATTTCATAGAGCACTCTGCCTACAGGAATGCCTTATGCCCCCCACATAACACCTCCCAAACCTACCGGTGCTTCTGACTCCCCAGTGTGTTGTCCGGGCAACGGGTAGACGTCTACGCGATTCATGTAGGCAACTTCCGCTGCAGCCGGAAGGAGGTGCGCTTAGCAGCGGGGGTTGTCTGCGTCCATCGGGCATACACCCTCTGACTGTCAGAGAGAATTCCCTGCAGTGGTGCGGGCAACTCTCTGACAGTTGTGTAAGGTCTGCGCGATGGACACAGACAACCCCTGCTGCTAACCGCACCTCCTTCTGGCTGCAGTGGAAGTTGCCTACGCGCATCGCGTAGACGTCTACCCGCTGCCCGGACAACACACCAAGGAGTCAGAAGCAGCGGTCAGTTTGGGGGGGGTTACCAGACAGGAGGATCCAGGTCCCCTGCAGCGCTGCGGGGGATCTGGATCTTAGTCTCATAGTCAGATCTCTATTTGAGGTCTGATTATAAGACTCCTCCGGCCGGCGTTCCAGAACCGCGGCCAGTCCTCCTCCCGGCAGCATCAGGAGCCGGAGGAGTGACATTGCCGAGAAGAATCGTCGTAGAATAAAAGGACTCTGTGTCTATTGTGGGCGCAACGTTCACTTTGTCCGATCTTGTCCTATTAAGCCAGAAAAGTCTTGCACCCAGTTCAATTGAAGGAGCCTTGTCTGGGTGAGATTTCTCGAGCTCCTGATTTCAAGAATAAAGTCTGTGTTCTCCTTCCTATTTCTTTAGTGTGGAACAAGGTTAAGATTTCTACTGAGGCTATGCTCGATTCGGGAGTTGCAGGTTCGTTTATTGATTTTACCTTCGCTCGTTATAAACAGATTCCTCTTTGCAAGATTTTTCCGCCTATTACTACCACAGCCATTGATGGCAAACCTCTCCACCCGTCCTTCATCACTCAACAAACTTCTCAGTTGCTGCTTTCGGTGGGATTATTGCATCAGGAATCCTTGAACTTTCATGTCATCTCCTCTCCTCGATGTCCTGTCATTCTGGGCCTTCCCTGGTTACGGGCCCATAATCCCTCCATTAATTGGCATTCTGGGGACATTATTGCATGGGGTTCGTGGTATCTAATAACAACTCCATCTCTGCAATTGCTACGTTGGCTATACGCTGTGCTTATCAAACATTTCATGACGTTTTTGACAAAAGATAAGCGGAGGTTCTTCCTCCTCACCGTCCGTATGACTGTCCTATAGACATTCTTCCTGGTACTATAGCTCCTAGAGGACACACGTATCCTTTGTCCTTACCGGAATCCAAGGCATTGGAAGAATATATAAAAGATAACCTTAGGAGGGGTTTCATTCGGAAATCCAACTCACCAGCAGGGGCAGGATTCTTCTTTATTGCTAAAAAAGATGGAGGCCTGAGACCCTGCATCGACTACAGAGGACTTAACCATATTACCATTAAGAACAAATATCCTTTGCTGCTCATTCCCGAATTGTTCGATTGTCTCCAGGGGTCTACTGTTTTTACCAAATTAGATCTCAGGGGGTCCTATAACCTGATACGTATTCGTGAGGGACATGAGTGGAAAACTGCATTCAATACCCGCATGGGTCACTATGAATACACCGTTATGCCTTTCGGGTTATACAATGCCCCGGCTATATTTCAGGAATTTATTAATGATATCTTCCGGGACATCATTTTACAATTTGTCATCGTATATCTGGATGACATCCTGATTCACTCTTCTGATTTACAATCTCATCGCAATCATGTCCGTATCTTATTACAGCGGTTGCGTCAGAATCAACTATATGCTAAACTCGAGAAATGTGTATTCGAAGTTCCCAAAGTCTCCTTTTTAGGGTTTATAATTTCGGTATCTGGATTTGAGATGGATCCCAAGAAACTTTCGGCTATCTCGGATTGGCCCAGGCTTTAAAGACCCTTCAAAGGTTTCTTGGGTTTGCCAATTATTATAGAAAATTCATTCGTGATTTCTCCAAGATTGGGGCTCCTCTCACTAGCCTGACTAAAAAGGGTGCGGACTGTCAACATTGGACGGAAGAAGCTATACAGGCTTTTGATCAATTAAAAGACGCCTTCGCCACAGCCCCGGCGTTGAGGCACCCTGATGTATCTAAACCGTTCATTATTGAAGTTGATGCCTCTGAAGTAGGGGTTGGAGCGGTGCTTTCCCAAAGAAGGGAGTTTAACGATAAGCTTCATCCATGTGCGTATTTCTCTAAAAAATTCTCTCCCGCGGAAATATATATGTGGGCAATCGCGAACCTTTGGGCATAACCATGGCCTTACAAGAGTGGAGGCATTTATTAGAGGGTGTGAGGAATCCCATCACCATTTTGACCGACCATAAAAACTTAGAATATCTCAGCACAGCCAAAAGACTTAACCCTCGGCAAACTAGATGGGCTCTATTCCTCTCCAGATTCCAATTTATTATATCTTACCGTCCTCGTTCCAGTTCGTTAATAACTCTGACAGTAAGTCTTCTCTGGAACCTATGATTGCACCCTCTCAAATCGTTGCTTCCATTACCACTCAGCTATCCTCTCCTACGGTCACTCGGATTCTCAAAGCCCAAGAAAGAGCCCTGGTTCACAGTAAATGGCCTATGGACCCCTTGTTTGTTCCTGTAGAGGAAAGAAATAATGTTTTAGCCTGGGCGCACGCGTCTAAATCTTCAGGACATCCCTGCGCTCATTGTACTCAGGAGTTAATGGGGAGACGTTTTTGGTGGCCTACAATGGTGGAGGATTGTAAGGCTGCAACAACTAATCGATAAAATCGATAATAATAATGAAAATCGTTGACGATTTTCATTATCGATTAGTCTAATCGTTTTTTATCGATTATAAAAAGGATTTTATTCAGAGCAAATGCTCTGAAAAACTCCTCTCCTTATATAATCCGACCTCAAACAGAGATCGGATTATAATACTAGAATCCAGATCCCCCGCAACGCTGCAGGGGACCTGGATTCCCCCTCACTGTCAGCCGGTGGGTGTCCGTGTGATGCGCACAGACAACTTCTGCCTCTCCCCTCCACTTCCGCTGATGTAGAAGCCCCAGCGGAAGTGAAGGGGAGTAACGGAGGCTCTCTGTGCACATCGTGCAGACCCCCACCGGCTGACAGAGAATCGAGGTCTCCTGCAGAGGATCATCCTCTCTGTCAGCTGGTGGGGGTCTGTGCGATGCGCACAGACAGCCTCCGTTACTCCACTTCCGCTGGGGCTTCTATACATCACTCTGGCTCCTCCCCCCCTCTCATACACCACTCTGCCTCTCTACCAGACTCCCTGGTGTCTTGTGAACCTCCGTTGCTGACAGGATGCAGAGTGTTGTATGAGAGGGGGGAGAGAGGCAGAGTGTTGTATGGGAGGGGGGAGAGAGGCAGAGTGATGTAT
>VKOC01028429.1:0-39646 GCA_009364415.1 Spea multiplicata
CCTGTGCGGTCGCACAGGTCGCACACCCCAAAGGCCGGCCCTGTATGCACTCCAACACTAACAGTGAATAAAGGCATTTTAAATGTCTATGTGATTTTGAACACAATTCACTCATTTTTGTATGTACAAAATATGCTATGTTAGTTTCTTTTTTATGTGGATTTTTGGTTCAAGACACACAAAAGTTAAGATATGTGTATCAGTGACTACATTCCATAAGACTACAGTTTATTTTGTATTTTTATATTTGTACATTAAGTTTATTTTTTAGACTGGTTTAAATTTTAACAATGGCAGGTTATAGAATATGTTTAAAAGGAGTGTATTTATGAATCAAAAATAATTTCCATTTTCAAGTAAACAAACAATTTGGCTTTTAAAAGGCGAACAATGTACAGTCTGTTTTACATCAAAGAGTAAAAAGAGTTGCACCATACTTCCACTACTTCAGATATGTAAATTCATCTGATATGTTGATTCAGTGTTGAACCGTAGGAAATTAGGCATCCTTTACTTCAATGTAAACCAAATTCAGGTTAAAAAGTAACGCAATATTTGCATTCTGTGGATTTAATGGTGTTAGAAGCACATTCCTCAGGGTACCAAAGAATTTAAATGTTTTTAGTCTCATGACATTTTAAATATGGAATGCTTTGATCTGTTTAACCACACCAACCCTATTCTAGAGATGCCCAAAGTGTAGTAATTTTATGGATTGTATAGCTTTGGATTTAAGTGGAGTACATGTTAACCAGACATGCATTTGTTGTAGGCAGACATGCAACTTGCCAGCCAACTAGCCCATAACACCTCAGCACATACCATTACAAGAATATATCTCTGTAACCTGCTTGTATTCCAAGACAGGCCATGGGGGGAGCATTTTGATTTTCCTGCTGATACACCACACTTGCCTTGCCAGTTTGGTTGTGAAACTATATCTGGGGACAGACCTCCCTTCCCCTGCTTCTTGTGAAGTAAGAGCTTGACATCATAAGTCCACATTCCTTCTAATAACACAAGGGAGTCAAACAAAAAAGGCCAGATACAGTGGTTTCAGGGGATGCAGCATCCAAGTTATTATGGTGCCTTTTATTTCTTATTTGATATACGGATTTGCTTCGTGTTTGCTAACGTGTTTACAAGCTAACTTGTAAAATAACACAGGCCTACGTGCTGAGCAGTAGTTACAATGAAAAGGCAGATTTTATAAGAAGTTATGGTTGTATACTACATAACTATGATTTCTTGAACCTACTGATTCAGTTTGGCATTGCCAACACATTGTTATATAATATCTATTCTGATACATAGTTATACATAGTTATAAATAAGTACTTTTCTACAAGACATGTCTCCTGCCCTGTTAATTCTCGTCTGATTAATTGTCTGTGTATGGTGTTGCACACACTCACCCCACCCACTCTTGTTCTGGGCTGAGATGTATTAGACAATGAAGGAGTCATTCTCCTGCCATCTGCAACTTCAGAGGGAAGAAAGAGCTGTGTAGCTGCTCTTAAAGTAGTGTATGTGTACATGTGTGTGTATGGTGTTAGAGTGAGTGTATGTGTAGTATGTATGAGTTTGTGTGAGTATGTGTTGTTAAAGTGTGTTAGCTACAGTATAGTGTATAGTACTAGCATGTGAGGTTATGGTGTTAGTGTGTGTATGTGTGAGCATATGATGTTAGCTTGAGTATGTCTGAAAATAGTGTTAGAGTGTGTGTATGTTAATGTATGTGAGTGCCTGTGTGTTAATTTACAGTGTTAGTGTGAGTGTGTGTCCACATAATAAGCTACCATGAGGGTGTGTTAGTATTTGGCATTGGCATATGCCACTTGGATTATAGGGAACTCCTCTATAAGTTGTTCTAAAGACTACTACAATTTTAAAATACAGTTCCACCATTATCATGTACCAATCAGTAACATTCTAACCAACACTTTTCATCTGGGAAAACTGCGAGTTAGGAAAAGGGATGGACAGAGGGAGTGAGCGGGAGCGTAAGGGAGAGAGTATCTATTTATGTTAGAATGAGAATGTGTGTATAAATGTGCTTGTGTGCTAACATGGATGTGCATGTGCAAGAGTGTGCAAGCTTGAATGTGTATGTGTAAGTGTGTGTGTGTATGTGTGTCTGAGCATAAATGTGTGTGTAAGAGGGAGTATGTGTTAGCATGAGTGTACATGTGTGAGGGGGAGTGTGACACGCTTTCTGTAATTGTGTATACATATGTTTGCCAGTGCAATATAGGGGAGGGCATTAAAGTTTTACTTTGAACATGGGTTTCTATAATTAACCAGTGACAAAGGATGGATAGTTAGTTGTAATTAAATATTGAGAAGTTGTACAAGGAGAAGGCATGTTTTGTTATGAAATATGAGGGCACCCTAATGAAAGAGCAGATGCTCTTGGTAAGTATGAGTCTATTAAATCATTATTTATTTATATTCCTGTCCTTTCTTTTTGCCACACATATATTATGTTTTCCTTTTTTAATTTTTTTGAATACATACTGTATTAAATAAAATTTGAGTTTCTGCATGTTCTGCATATTAAAATAGTCAAATGGACTGGGGGTTTACTTGGGCCGTGGCCAGGAGGCCTGAGATAACATGCTCTCTGGCACCCTAGTGGTAAAGAGTTTTCTGTTAGGCTTGGGTGGCGTTTGGGTTCCAGTGGGCCAGCCTCACAAAGCGTTCTAATTTTATCCAGCGTTCAATTACATAGGTAATAGCCAGCATTTCTACAGACTCATGTGATGCCCTACTCGGGAAAATATTTTAAGCATGGCATCTACAACGTGCTCAGCAGCGGCAGCAGCCTCTGGATACCGAGTAGTGAATGCTACTATTTTGAGAATGTAACATATCGCTGTCTGGTTCCCCTACTAGGGGGAAGAGTTGTGGGGGGCTTAATGGACTTAATTCCTCTTGCCTACCTGCTGACATGGTGTGGAAATGGTGCGTAATTTCCCAGGATATAAAGGGTCTCAGTCAAATAGTACCCAGTGTGACTTTTGGGGACAACTGTCTGTTCCCTTGAGTCTCAGAGGTTGCATTATTTAGTAACCTTGCCCGTCACACTAATTCCTTGCTTAGTTGAGATACATTTACCACTTATTGTACATATGGAGAAACCTCGGTGACCTGTCTGGCAAGAAAGGCTGAGTTGTATCATGAAATACACCTCCAAGGTTTTCTGTAGTGAGAGGTACTTCAGCAGGAAGATGAGACTAAGAAGACTGGGAATCAACATGAAAAAAATATATTATTTATATTATACACAGGAATCCTAAAGAAAATTCCAAGGGGTACATGAAAAATATACTGTTTTATTTTTCTTTCCACATTCTTTAGAATGGATTGATGCATGAAGAATGTAAACTAGGTTTTGTAAAAAAAAATAGATCTGCTGTTCGGAAACATATAATTTAATGAGATGGACTCCTGAGAGCACTATTAAGGTTACAGTCCCAGCACATTTAATTTGCAGAAAATAACAGCTTGCAAAAAAAAGTGACATCTTCTATTTTTTATCTCTAAATAACAAAGGTAAATGGAAATCCTAAGTATGTGAAGTGTTTCCAAGTAAATTAATATATTTTGAGGTTTAAAATCTGCATTAGCTGTGTACATCTTATAGTGGGTAAAACAAGGAGTAATTAAAAAAAAAAGCCCTACAATCAACTGAGCACAATGACTCCATTCACTAAGAGATAGAGGGCGGAAGCTGTGCTGAAGGAGCATTATTGGATAGCTGTCCCATTTACCCTACAAGCAGTGCCCCGCAGTAATAAATACTTGCATAACCAGGGCCAGACTGGCCATAACAAGGCAGCCCTGGCACTGACGATATAAGTGTGGCCAACGGCTTATCCAGCTGGTAGCCACACGCTAAAGCGGCAGATTTGATGAGTATTTGTGCGGTGTGCCAGATGTTCAGTCCACGCTTGTGAATTGGGATTAGGGTGAAATGGCATGTTTTTATACAACTGGTTTAAGCAGAGATACTCTACAATACGTCGCTGAACTGTGCGTCCAGTTTGCAGCTACATATATATATTATTTGGGATAATGATATTCCTAGCAAGTGCAAATCAGTGACATCATATTTTGCTAAAGTAGCATTTGTGTGACCTGTTGAGAGTCTCACTCAAGACCCAGACACGCCTTACAAATAGCCCAGTCTCCATAGCAACGAAACACAATGGGGTTTCCCCAATAAACATCACCCACAATTTGAAATACATCATCCCTCCAACCACATGGCTCCCTACGTATTATTTCTCTTTTGAGTCATAAATCTGTGTTTGGGTAAACAAACTCGATTCCCAAGGTTTCGTTATTCAGCATAGCTTACGTTTAGTCATTCATTTTTTTCCACCAAAAAATAGCACTCTGACTCAGGACTTCACCCCTCCCTTTCATTGCTACTGTATAGCTGCCAAAAGAACAGGGTGTAGCCAAATTCCTTCAGTACTATTTTTTTCATATAGATTTCTATAATACACACACTCAGGCACCTCCCTAATTGCATCACAGAAAGCCTATAACTGTATGAGAAGTACAACTATATCTTTATTACCATTCAAACTTAGCCACCGAGAGGACTTCAAGTTACTGCCAGGTAAGGACTGCTAGATATCAGTATCTGCCAAACTAGCCTTCAAGCTGACACTTGACTAGGTTGATTGCAAAGGTTAATAAAACAAATACAGTATAGTGTTAGGATTTTTTTCATTAAAAACTTGCAGGTTGCAAACTTTTGACAGATAATTGCTCATGAAAGCAGATTAATACTAGATCAATAACTAAAAAAATAATGTAGCCACTACAACTGCAGAAATGTTACAGCTTGTACATTGTACTAAACATCTGTTTTCATTAATTCTGGTTTCTTGTTAGATCTAAACAGCTACAAAACAAACAAAATGCTATTTTGCACAAAAAATAATTTTTTTTTAGTAAATATATATTATGCAGCTGTTAAAGTCAGTTTTATTTCATACCATACTGGACTTTTACCATGTCTTCTAAGGTGTTCAGTAATTAGTCCTTAATATATCTGGAAAGTTTATATATCAGCTAAAAGATGTCATATAATCAATCCAAGGGCAAATATGATTACTTAACCCCCTTAAGGACAACGGGTTGTCCTTAAACCCATTACTGGCAATGCATTGTGAGCACATACATGTAGATGTGGCTAATATTATGATGATGATGATGATGATGATTATGCTGATCATAATGATGATGTTATAGCAACTTGGATACAAATTTGTATTTCTGTGACTGCAAGGCACTGATTATTAGTGCAAACCGTAGGCTCCTGCCTTGCAAGGCTTTTAAAGAAATAAATAGTGGGGTCACCCAGGACATAAAAGTTGATAGAATGATTGCGTAAATCTTTGCTGTATCAAATGACAGGGAGTCTCATGAGGTATATTCATGAACCAAAATTACTTTGTTCTAAGCAATGTTCTAAATATTTGTCAGGTGGGATATCCATAAAACCATAAACATTAAATATCCTTATGACTGGTTTACAGGGCCATCAATATGGGACAGAAATAAGTTAAGCAACAATGCAACAAGCAAATGTGTATGCACTGTATTCTTCAGGGAATTAGGTGTGTGCTTAAAATGAACCTCATTTCGAAATATGTCAAGAGCCCTATGGAGTTTTTTTGTAGCTGTGGATGCAATATCTGAGTTTAAATTAGAACAAAATGTCCAAATAATTTAAAAGCCCTAAATGCATGATTGTTCCAGCTGGTAGATACGATTCTATGTGAGCACCGGAACACAAAAATCCTAAATCTAAATCGTCTGCACAGTTCTTCTGGTGTCTTTTGCAGGCAAACTAGGTGATAAGCAGACACAGCTGATTTATATACACAAAAATAACATAGATCTCACCAGTGCCTGGTATTCGCTTTTGGAATTGCAATTGGATGGCTTCAGTTGCCCAATTCACGATCTATACATATATATATATATATATATATGGTAGTTTATCTTAGATCAGATTTGATTGATCAACTTGATTCTTCTCTTTGCACAAGGCACTTTGATTTTTAAAAGAGCCAGAGGAGATAATGCGTGCAATGAAAATCTGAGGTCCTTCAGGCTATAAAAATTGTATTCTGAATAATTCTGTACTCAAAACGGTCAGGAAAGCCTGGAGGTTCTCCAAACTTCATGAGGCGATATTGGTAGAAATCTGATCTCATCAACTAAACCACATGTAGGAAACCCCTAGTTTTCTACATGTTGTTGAACCATACCATGTGTGAACCCAGCCAGCCATATCTCAAAATATTGTATTACCAACATGAAAACTGCTGCATCTGCTAGCAAAAAAAAATCTATAATGGATGTATAGTTAAACCCGTGTACTAGTATGTATGTATGATGGGCCTTGGCAAGTACATTTTAGGGTGTGTAGGTGTCATATCTAGGTGTGTTTGTGTATAAGTAACTAAAGAATAATGTGAGAGGTAAAAATAGGTGTGTAAGGGATGTGACTTCCAAGGTATTTGCCACTGCCCTCTAATCTCAATGAAATAACACTAAACTATGTACAAACTGGCCTTCCCACTGATACTGTGTTTGATTGGGAGAAGAATGTCCCACAAAAAGGCTGGGTTGCTTAGGATTCTGTTTTGCAATATACAGTGAGTCACATTACTGTGGATGTGCCAGCAGGGTGGAGTAGGCTGTTGAGGTTGCCATCAGACAATAGTTATAAGTCATTGCATAGCTTCATTGTTCAGCCTCGCTTTAGTTTGCAGAACATATGATGCTATACACTACCCAACACACTTGGTTGAGGTCAATGTGTTGGTGTATCATATTTACTGTGTTGGTGGAAATCATATTTACTTAATACAGACCGCATGTTAAGCACATGATGCATTTTGTTATTATGTAGTGTAGATCAGTGTTTTCTGTATATTCATTTTTATAATGTTTAGCACCTTCTACATCTAGTATTACTTGTAAGTACATTTAAGTTGAGTCTTGTGAGAATTGCCTACAACATTTTGAATATTTATGCAGACTTACAAATTGAATGTGAGCATTGTTTGATTTAATAGACTGATTTAAATGTCATATTGCGTGTAGAAAACACAAATGAATGTAAAAACCTTATGGATGAGAATGTGGGCGAATGGTCAAAAGTAAGTGTGACTAACATTAAGCAACTCTATCTTAACTCAGGAAGCACCCGTTAAAGTTTACCTGGCAGTAGCATGGGTAGTTTCCATGTTTTTAAAAGTTCCAGTAATCAGAAAATGTTACTTTAATTCATGCATAAATCCACATACTATATAAAGTTAAAGATGATTTTCCCAGTTCTGAAAAAGTATTGGGAGTGTTATAAAAAATAATAATAATAAATAAATTCCTTAAAGTTTTAATAATAGTAGGTATGAGTGCCCCATTGCGTTTTTAGGTAAAGTACATCTTAAGATATACAGTCATTTACAAGTAAATTCTCATTAATTAGCTATTGCTATAGTAGGGTCTTGAACATAGATTTACGACATTAGAGCTTAAAGAGATGACTAAATGTGACAGTTTTACACTACTAGATAATAATGAAGTATTTAATAGCTGAACTGATATATGAGCTTTTTAGGGTGGGGCGTGAGGAACATGCAGAATCAAGTAAGATTTGAGTTATTTTGACAAATTAAACTCAAAATAAATGTGTTTGCACTCAATAAAAGGGAATAAAATATTAGTATAACACAATAAGACATGCAGGCATAAGCATTACTGTCCTAGAATCAAATTTAGTCCGGGTTTTCAAAATATCGTTTTGCAAAGTAATTACAGGAAAATCATGAACCACAATTTGGTAGTTCTCAGAAAAAGAAATGTGAAATACTTATTGAATGACAACATGCAGCTAGAATGACAACTGCTAGACATGTCTAAAATGCATTAAAATGCATTAAATAGGTTACTTTCCTGGAGGCATTTTGATTTTTCCCTGTGGGAAAAATTGCAGAGTGTACATTTTACAAAGCAAAATGCTTGCTTCCACTGATTAAATACCTGGATGTTTAATCGGTTTTCAGCTTCTGCTTTTATTTTTACATAAAAAGCATTGCCAGTCTGTACAAATGTTATACCAGGCCAATCGTTAACCAGAGCTGGAAACATTAAAAGCTTATCTGCAAATTTGGCAGCCATAGTCACCAGTATAAAAAGAGAGAACTTCAGGAAAGTTCCCTGGTGATAATGGTGATAAGCAGGGCCGGCCCTACCATTGAGCTGAATGGGGCAATTGCCCTAGGTGGCACTTTTGAAGAGGCGGCACTTTGCCACCCCAAGCCCTTTTTTTTTTAAAGCGGAGGAGAGAGAGGGGCGTCGAGTGACAAGTTGTCAGTACCTGCTCGGCGCCCCTCTCTCTCCTCTGCGAGCCCTCTAGCTCGGTGTCGTTGCCGGCTTGTAATGCTAAGCGCCGAAAGATGACGTCATTTCTGGTCGCCCAGCATTACAAGCCGGCACCGAGACCGAGCAGGGAGACTCACCGCGGGACTGCTGAAAGGTAAGTACAAGGGGGGGGGATAGGGTAGATAATAGGGAGGGAGAGGAAGGGTAGATAATGGGGGGGGCGGTATTTTAAACTTCGCCCCAGGCGGCATTATGTCTTGGGCCAGCCCTGGTGATAAGGGTCTGAATCACCGCGGATTTATTCAATGGACTGTAGTGAGCTACAAAAAGGTGTAAGATCTCACATAATTAACAATGCATTAAGAAGGGCCATATATATATATATATATATGTGTGTGTGTGCCAGAGATACCTCTAGTGCAGGGGCATAGGATTTAGGATTTAGTTACCATGAAACTCCTAGAAAATCAAATTATCTGAATACATCCTTATTTGTTATGCTTTTACCATTATATAGCCTATTACTCTATGTATTAGAAAACAGTTTTAAAACTATTTTTTTTAATACTGTGTGCTGGAAGAACAAACTGTGACCCCACCCTTTGCAGGCGGACGTGGGCTCAGTCCAAAAACTATTAGGAAGTGTTCGGTGGAGTAACCAGCTGTAGCTGAGCAAAACAGCTCAAGGGCGTTGAGTTACAGAGTGCAGAGAAAGTTTGTGCCAATACTTGTACCCTAGACATTTCTGTAGACTTTCCATAAGGTGGCTCCAAGTTGATCTAATATTCGTACAGCTCCATTCATCATCACATAGAAATGGACAACGCCTCAACATCATTGTCCTGTTTTCCCCCCCCTAAAAAAGCCATTGTGAATGTGAACACAGAACAAACCTTTTATGTTTCTATTGCAAAAAAACTATCAGTTTCTTCTATGTCACATGACAAGTGCAAACATATGAATGTGGCAACATTTTACATGATTAAAGAGTAATTTGTTTGAAACATTCAACTCTACTGGAAATTGTGGTTTTATTCATGTACATAACTTTCATGGGGCAAGAGTTGCAGCAGCCCCAAGAGCCCCAAGAGAAGAAATGTGAGCCACATGGCGGCAATGCCCTTGCGATGCCCTTGCACCTCCTTGTGCTATCTCCACTTCTGGAAGTTGACGTGACATTAGAGGGGCTATCACTGTTTCTAATGTTATATTTCATTCCGACATTGCTAAATACTGCCAACCTTGTGGGATTGTACTTTTATTGTTCAAAATCAAATTATAATTCATTTTTGCCCAGAATTGGCCCTCCAGCTGTTACACAACAGCTGGAAGGTATGATCTATGAAAAACAGAGAATACAGCTGATATGACCCATCAATTGCTAAGCATGGCCTAGTACACAAAATTTCATATGTAATGCAGTACCATACATCATTTATTGTAATATAGTGCATTGTGAGCACAATGTTTATTCTTATTTGAGTCTATTGTGGCGAAGATAACACTGGAACATTGTAGGCTTAATGCAACATTAAATATTAATATTGCAAGCTCTAAAACATTGTGTCAGCATTTTTGTGAAGTGTGTATATATTACATACATAGAAGGAAGCTGTTTTATAAGTGCAAAATCCGTTTCATTGCTGCAGGTTAAAGTCCTTGTGGACAAAAATAAGGTCTTTAACATCTTCAGGTCTGCGGAAAAACAAATAAAATGAGAACCAAAACCCTAAAAATGCAATTTTCTCATTGTAATCGAAATACTATCAACTATGTAGTGCTCCTAATACCGCACAATTGAGCCACATATAATTTGTTAATGAGGTGTATGTTATAGAAGGTTTTGGCAATCAAACGGCTATCCAGTCAAATTTTTAAAACGTTAAATAAAAAAAAGTGTTATGTGAGCTAGAATCGAGACATTCTGTAATATTTGTCAGCACATCATGTTATCCTCCAGCATTTTTTTACTCTGTGTGCTACAAATCCATTTATAACAGCGCCATTACTTTTCATTCAGTAAAAGACACTTCCAAAAATGATGTGTCTGCTTTCATGCAGCTGATATTCCATACAAAAAACTTTGATGACAATGTAAATCTGATTTCACATCTTTGTATAGCATCAAAGAAACAGAATAAATGTCAAGTGGTATTTGGTATAATTCTTTAAACTGTACCATTATGTTGTATTTTTTTGTTATACTATTTTGTTGAAATTGTAACCACAATGCTAAATAAACGTACCATGATCATTCTTCATTACAAAGTGCACACCTTAAAAATATCAAGTGTTCTTTTTTTAATGAAAACCACATTTTGAAATGTGGTTTCACAGTAAATGAAATGTGTTTGATGGCATATGTGGATAGGAGCTGCTCCAACTGAAAAATCTGAACCAGTCCCATTTTTCCAACTTTTACTTTTTCATGAAGTCATGACGTAATTTAGATATAGATGTTAAAAGCAAAATATTCATTAACTAAAAACAACTTGATGAATGGTATAAGGCCTGTCACAGCATACCATTAAATTATCAATGGAGAAGTCTTTATGGTGCAATTAGCAAACAGTTAATTAGCCAATTATCTTCTTCTATCACTATGAAATGTTCAGAAATACCCCCTGTTTATGTTATTCTTTGCCCTTAAATATAATATTAAATAGTCCTGACAATTTTAGTTTTGGAAGATAATGTAGAACACTGTTGAATGCCTTGGGCATTCTTACCTACTTAAATAAAGTGCATTTTTAAAAAAATTGGTGAAAGCATGAAAAATAGTCATCATGTCTAAAATTAGCGTAACATTTTAAAGCCTGAGGCACCATCCTGTCACTTTAGAGATGTAAGGTTATTATTCCGAGGGCTACTGTAAAGTCGTATCGACTGCTACCCACAGAGAACTGAATATTCATCATAAACTAAAATATAAACTATTCTCTAACAGCAGTCCAAGAAACATCATTTATTGGCAATAGTTTTGCACTTCCACATTGTTTCAATAATGTTTTGCTGCCACAATTGTATTTTAATTGCTACAGTTTTAAAATAATGAGGAGTATTATCATAACTGGAAATGTCAGAAACTCACTAAATTAGGTGGCTTATTGACATCTTCCCAGGGCAGGTCTCCCTCTTCTGAGGGATTGGCTTCATAGGAGGAGGGAAAGCCCATATACAAGCTTGTGTGAAGTTGGAGAATAGGAGGAGAATTGGGAAGGGAGCGGCCATGGCTAAATTCTAAAATTCTAAATTTCATATTTGTAGAAGAAATTTTGGATCGCTAGCGGCATGGTTATGCGTGAAAATGCTTTTCAGAACTGGGTAGTTGCAAAATGTTAGTAATGATAAATACACATATAAATGGAATCCTCTCAATGCAGGTTCTGAAACTAATTAGATTACCATACTGGTGTTTACACCGATATCTTGCATTGATTATGTGTAAAAGGGCTAAGTGATCACATAAAGTGGCAGTCGATGAGCCCTCAGCAATAACATTCCTTGCGAACTGGTGTATTTTACATAAACCACTAAATCACACCATAATGTGGATGTCATTCAAGGTGACAACCCAACAATTGTATATACTATCGAAAATGTATTACCTTTTTTATCCAACCCAGTGAGCTATAAACTTAAATCACTGTTAGGACAGAAAAAACCCAATATGCCTTTTCACACAGGTGTAGCATGCATTATTTTAAAGCATTCTGCTAATGGCATAAATACTTATTAATTGTACAAATGTACAGATGAATCCTGTAGATTATGGGTTTCTCTACATTGTTCCTCTGGCTAGCACCATAAACGCTGTAAGTTGTAACATGTCCTTGTGGTACCAACAAGCCAAGGAATGAACCTGCCATAGCAGGTTAAGACAGAATATGACATAGCCCAACCCCAGTGCCTGTGGCTTAGTATACTAGGTGGGATGGGACCATCTGTCTGTCAGTTTCCCACATTGTGGCAGACGTGGGGAGCCGAACACCAACATGAAGATTTGTCAACATAGGTGAGTTATAGTTCAAGGGAGTGTCCTAGGTGTTGGCTGATATTGACACCTATTCATCTTTCTTGGTGCTTATACATTTTAATACAATGTTATAAACTGGTACTTAAAATACACCGTATATGTGAATAGGTCATTTTTACCCAATAGGTGCACATTAGGGACAAATAACAAAATAGTTAAAAAAAAAAAACATCGGCTCCCCAGGATACCACTAAGTTTTATCATTTATTAACCACATTTGAAGTAATGCAGAAAATGATAAAAGTGCAAATGATTAGCTTAGTAGTAGTGTCACACCTAGTGTTTTTACCCTTACAATTTAATAATGAATGTAAAAGGCATCAGTGCCATAACAATTTCTTATTGTTCTAAGAATAAGAGAAAACAATTGCAACAATCCGGACTGCATATTCCATCAGTACCAATAGCTTTGTGACATTTTATTGGATCCTCAAATCCAAGATTATTACTAAAAACATTGTTCCATGTCCCAGACAATGCACAATAATTATATTCGTCTTCACACATATCAATTTCTAGAAGAGAATAGGAAATATTAACGCTTAATTAATTTTAAAGACAAAATATAAACAGTCATTTCCTAGATGGCTTCAGATGTCAAAGAGACTGCGTAGCGATGATTGTGCCTGGGGCACACACTGCTAAATTGACTAATTGGCGCATCCCTGGGTCCTGCAAATCTAAGAGCTTCACGCTCTCCATATTTCAATGGACACTTTGGCTGCACAAATATAAAACTGCAGCAAGAAAGGACACTGGGTAGATCTTCTCACTATCTTCTCCCTATCTATCTACTTATCCTAAATCACATTAGATTTTACACTTTTGCTGTTTTGACCTGATGACCAAGAGGAAGGAACTGTGATTCAGGCATTTCAGTATTTCCACTTTTTTTTCTAGATACGGTTATTACTACCAAGATTATGTGGCATTTGAATGAAACAATGTGTTTCTATTATTAATGCAATGGCGTGACAGATACTCAGCCTTGGTTAAATGCATGTTTTCATGGATGAGTCACTGGCATTGATAGAGAAGACACCACCCTGTTAAGCACATGACATTCAGTACAGAATTCATGTCTGTAAGTGTACGTGTCTTGTTCTTTTTCAGTTCTCAACAGATTTCCAGTGTACAGTGCAGTGAATTATGTCATTTTGTCCGGTGCCTAGGATTAAGCATGGCTCCCAACCTTTTTTGTTTAACTTTCTTTTCGGCTAGCCATCAATGGGGTAACATAAGTGCGTTTAACTTGATTGACCTGTCCAAGTTCAGACTACCTTCTATGGATAACTGTTCTTCAAAATAGTTATGTGAACGATTAGGTCTTATATCATTCTTGTTACTCACTGTGGATATCGTTATGCAAATAAAACCAGCTGTGGACTTTTGTTTTTAAATCGGCTGCTACCATATAACAGACTTTACTGTGTTGCAAATGTGAAGTATAATCGATATGTAAACATGAATTTATAAATTCTTATACAAGTGCAAAAAATGTATCACAAAATTATTTTTTTAGGTTTTAGGCTGGGAGGGTGCTTAAAGTAGGATGTCTGTGGTTTATTATGTAAAACATAAGTAAATAGCCTTATGGGTTGTAGCAGTTGGACATATGTTACTTGTTGATTTTAGATTCACAAGTGGAACATATTTATATATTACTTAAGTTAAAAATTATAAATCTTAAACTCGTCTTCTTTTACACTAGTCTCTGTTCCCAAACACATATGGAATAGACTCCAGCCTTAAGGCATTTCATTAACCACACTCAGCATTTCAATCAAAGCCTCTCTTTACTTTTTTAACAGTCCACACCCAGTGGAACAGCTTTGGCAGGTTATTGCAAAAGATATTGGCTGGGTCTCAGAAAAGTTTTAGGCTAAGGCGTGTCCCTTCACAGTCTTTCTATCACTTGTGAAAACAAGCTCAAAAATCCATAGTATCATTATTTCTCCCAGAGCCTTTCCTTGCTGTTCTCTTTAACATTTCCAATTGCTGAAAATGCTGAGTGTTGACTAACACAAAAAAAGATGGAAAAAAATGTGGGTGCTGGTGTTTTTTAATTATTAGAGTTAGAAAATGAGACATTGTTTAGTTTAAGCTCTCGACTGGCTGTCTCTACTGAAACCAGAAAGCATCACTGTGTAAATGTCATGCACATGCTTGGTAACACTCCAATTGAAGTAAACAAAGCAGCAAGCAGTCACATTTATGCAAGCACATCAGTAGTTGTTAGATAGCATATGTGTAATCAATTTAATGAAAAAACGGCTCCCTCTGGCTAGAATGGGGAGTTCTTCTGAGCATGTGCAGGAAGCATACCACAGTATGCTCCCAGCTTTCAGTAGAGGCAGCTTCAGGGAGGAGTTATATGAAGCAGAAAACGACCAGTTAACTGAAGAATAGCTGCACAGTTTTACATACAATGAAACATTGCGCATTGTACGAAAAAATAGTGATAGCATGCTTTTTTTAAAGACTGTTTCAGTTAGTTAATTGTACTACCACTATACATAGCTCTTAATATTGTATTGACACAAATTAATATATATTCATTATTGGTCACTGTCCGCACTGTTTTCCTCTTAGCAATTTTCCAAATAGCAATTTTGTAGATTCAGGTTCTGTAACCAGCATTTTACGTTAGGATATCAATCAAAGCAGTTTCATGGATGGTTCCAGCTATGTTTTGACTATGGCATACATAAACCTCCAAAAACAATTGAACACATTTCTACTGCTTGACTAAAATGTATTCACAAACAATTCTATATGCAACTATAACATGAATTTTATAAAAGTAGAGGTAGTCAGCATAATAGAGGTTAGCCTTTACAATTTTGCTTACAATGCATGTTTTATATATGTTGAATATTGTATAGTATTCTATAATGTAGCATGACGATGTCTGTTACAATCCAAGTGTAATCAGTCCTGCAAATGTTTCCTGTGGACAGCATTATTAACACCCAGCAACATGTCAACAATTGAAATGGATGAAAAAAACATCCATGGAAAATATTTTTTTGTATTTGACAGGCTTGCTGGTATTAGTCATGAAGGAATTTAGATGTATTACACATAAAAAAATAGCAAAGGCAAATATTCCTTCCGCTTAGGAAAAACAGCAGAAGAAAAAAAAATGCACTAAGGCTAGGTTTCCACTTGGGTTTTTTTTGCTAAAAACGCCTATTAAAAAACGCCAATAGCGCCACCTGGCGTGTTTTTTGTGAAAAACGCTGCAGCCAGATGTTAGCTGTTTCTTCAATAAGGAAATCGCAAAATGCCATTTCCACTTGGCGCGTTAGTTTTCTTGTTCGGCGTTTTTTCAGTCCGCATTTGGCGTTTTATTCTGCTTTTTTGGGCTCTGTTGGCAGTTTTTGCAAAATCGCAGCATGTTGACACTCTGGCGTTTTTTTGTCAAGAAATCTTTGGCTTTTTTTCTCCAATAGAAGATCTTATTGAGAGAAAAAAACGCCATGAAAAAGCCATGTGGGGTTTATTGCCTTGGCGTTTTGATTTTGGCGTATTTTCCACAGTTGACAATGCATGAGGATGACCCATGGGTATCTTGTGTGTCCTACAGAAGAAATAGGCTGAAAACAAAAACAGTTTTCACACAAAACAAAGTCCTGGACTGGTTTCATATTGAATTCTACACCATTGGAACAAACGAGCCATTCAAACATAACAACGCGACACGGATCTGCGTGGCCAAAAAAGGCTAACAGCAAAAACATTCTGCCACCATCATTTGGGGGCCAAAGTCTTCCCAGAGGAGCCAGATCATCGGATAAAAGCATAGCTCATTTACAAACCATCTAGAGAAAAGAGACAAAAGGGTTCTACCAAGTTAAATTGACATCAGAGAGGGCAGATACTTGCCATTTATTCCTAATCCCCTTTAAGCTGGAGTGAAATTCTAACTTGTAAAGGCTTGGAAAAAACTGCCTTAAAGGTCAAGAAAAAAGCAATTTCCACAGGAAAAGGCTAAAATCGCCAGGAAAAAACTTGCAGAAAAACGGCCAAAACGCAGAAAATGCAGTGGCAGTTCTTTCTTGGGCAGTTTTTTCCTGGCGTTTTCTCAGAAAAAAACGCCGGACAAAAACCCAAGTGGAAACCTAGCCAAAGACTTGGTTCTACTAAAGTAGAAAAGTTTTTTCGTTGAAGATAGCCCTTGTGGTATCTTCCTGAAACATATGTTCCAAGATCTCTTCCGTTGCACAGAACAATTGAAGTGATTTATCGCACCTTTCAGGGCTTTGCTTTTTCAAACCCTACATTAATTTTATATATAACCAGATATATAGGTAATTAAAGTTGACATGGGTGTTGCCCAGTTGCAGTTTTAGCCCACACCTAGTTAGGTAGTGCATTGAGCTTTAAGGTTAATTCAAAAAGGAACATTGCTAGAATGGTTATGAAGCCAAATTGAAAAAACAGGCATTGAAACTAATGGAATCTTTCTACTGCTGTGCCAAGTTCTTTGCCCCAGATGTTCCTTGATAGATATGCCAGTGTCATGTCACATATTTAAAATGATTCAGAATGCTATACATTCTTCATTGTTCATATCGGGGGGGAGGGGGGGTCTGGTAATTGAAAATCAGTTACTTAACCACTTGAGCTCCAGTTCATTATGCACCACATTGTGCTCCACATTGTTGTGCACTCAAATGGATAATGATTGTTTTTTTAACTAGTTTTAACTTTAGGAGCATTAAGACATAATAAGCTTCTAGTCAAACATAAGTACCACCAGTAAGTTTTGAGCTAAAAAAAAAAGTCTTAATTTTTTTATAAGTTTATATATAAGTTTATAAGGATCTGAGGATCCTTACTTTTCAAATTTGGTCTAGAACAAACAAGAACAAGTGTTTATTTTGGATGCATTCCACTATCGAAAATATTACAATGTTCCCACTTAACACCATGAATATATGAATTCATGAATGTATCTATTTACTGAGCAAATAACTGAAGATACAGAGCTTACTGGCTGTTGGTCAGTCTAAATGTATTTTTCTAAAGTTAGAAAACAGTTAATTGGGAATTCATACAATGAAAGTTCTTATTCTAAGCATTTTATGCAGTCAAACAAACAGAAAGAATGTTGAGTAAATATCAACTCTACAGTTTTTATTAGTGGCTACTACCATGACAATGTAATTGAAGATGAAAGCTACTAGTTGGCACCAGTAGATTCAGTAGCACTTTACAATCAGAGTCGGTAGAATAAAGTTAAAGAAGCAAACTGGTACAAAAGGAGAAGAGGGCCCTGCTCTTTCAAGCTTACAATCTATTCGGTTAATGGGGAAGTGAAACAGTAGACTCAAGTCAGGCATTGATGTTGGACAAAAAGGCCTGGCTCATAATCCCCGTTCCAGTTCATCCCAAAGGGTTGGGTTGGGAATAGGGCTTGAAAGGGACATACCAAGATATTTTGGACCCTGCTTTTGCTTCCAACTTTGTGAGAACGGTTTGGAAAAGGCCTTTTCTATTCCAGCATGACTGTGCCCCAGTGCACAAAGCAAGGTAAAAGACATAGATGGATGAGTTTGGGGTGGAACTAACACATTTGGGATGAACTGGAATGGAGATTGTGAGCCAAGCCTTCTTGTCCAACATCAGTGCCTGACCTCACAAATGCTCTACCTCACACATTTCTCACAGGAAACACTCCAGAATCTTGGGCAAAGCCTTCCTAGAAGCTGCTAGAGTTGTAAAGGGGCAATTAAACGTATGAATGGATTTGGAATGCTACAAATAAGCATTTGGAAAAAATCAAATGGTGAAAGCCAGAATAGATAAAATGTATCTCAAGTAAAATCATTGTTTAGATATCTAGTGTAACTGTTGGCATTTCAACATGTAGACAAAGGTCTGCTGATCTATACATCAAGACACATACAATAAATGTAATCTTGTCATTTTCATTTCTCTGTATTTAGTGAAGTGTGAAGCATATGGCCAATGTTCCACATTTTTGGACTGTGTGGTCTCAGATTTTCTTACCGGTTCTTCTGGCAAACAGATAATCTGATATTTTTTTTCAGAGGTGTTGTGGTAGTTTCAATATTATTAAATACTGTATTCTGGTGACATAATAAATAAACAATAAGTAAAATAACCCACAAACCACAGAGGAAGTTGAGTAACCAGTTGAGTGGTGTGTTCTCTTAAAATAATGAAAGACATTAAAGACATTAAGAACATAGGTTGAAGTTCATTATGGACATAACTAATTAAGCCTTTGCATTCTTTGTATGTCAATCATTTGTCACCTGGAAATGCCATTGAGATGTATTTATATATAGTATTGTGTATATATAATTTTCTCTTGTAACCAATTGCTTTATGTGACAACAGTTTGCATCTTTGTATTTTAATCTCTAGCTAAATCCAATTCTCTAAAACCCCAATGTATAGGCATGAGGAGGTGCACTTATGTAATACAGATAATTAATTAACTTTTATGAATAAACACTATTTTTGAGAGCAATAGGCCAGTGAAAATCAAAATGGAGTCTGCTTACAAATACAATGGATGTAAATGGACCCACAATATATTTTGTAAGCCACCTGCACTTTTGCAGGATCTCGACCAGAGTAGGTATAAAAGGGCACCTAGCAACTAGACCATTTCCCAGTGTGCCCTATCACAAGTCCATACATAGTTCCATCTATGTTCATTTTGAAGCAGTTGAAGCAAGGCACTAGTGTTGCTTGTATGAACTTCAGGAAGGGTATGTTAGAAATATAGTGTAACCTTAGGGTTTGTGTAATGGTTTCTGTTCTTATCTTGAGGTAACACTACCTACAGCTTCTAAGGGACTACATACACCGGTAACATGTATACGGAGAAATGGGAAGGAAATGGGAAGGAAATGCAGAACTTGCTGAATGTTATATGTGTTCATGTGTTTTGGTACAAGACATGTAGACAAAATGATTAAGAATTTAATAACTTCAATGACCATACATATTTTTTTTTCCTGTAGGTTCTCAAGTGCGGACACTAAGTAATCACCAACATGTTGGTCCTTCTAGCTGGTATTTTCGTTGTTCACATTGCCACGGTGATAATGCTGTTTGTATCCACCATCTCCAATGTAAGTTTTTAAGAAATAGATAACAAAAACATAATAATAATAAAGATCATCCAGGTCTCCATTAGGGCTGCTGTATAATATGAAAACACGGGCTGCTGTATAACATGGTGGGGCTTCATGAGGCTGCTGTATAACATGGTGGGGCTTCATGAGGTTCTTTCTTAGGTTAGCAAGCACAACAGACAGGAGAGAGGAGCTGGAAGCCAAGTTCCCTTAGGAATGCAGAAATCATAAAACCAACCCTTTTCTTTAATAATACATTGTATTGAAGTTTATAATAATATTACTGTATCTACAAAGCATGTGTCCCAACTGCTGCGATTTAAGCGAGACAATCGAGATTTTTAGTCACTGTCCCTTTGTCCTTCCTGCTTTTGGGGAAGCGTGCAACATGGGGTAGTTAGGGAAATCAGAGGATCTCCTTGAACTGGACATTGTCATATCCCTGTGCTCTGCTTCAGTGCATTGCGAGGTGGTAAGGTAAGACCATGCTCTCACTACCCCCAATGAATATGTCCCAAACAACCATTTATAGAATGGAACCTTCTGGATAATCTTACATATTCATTAAAATCCTAAATCTTGCATTTTCATACTTGCATAACTTGCATTCTCAGATAACTAAAAAAGAAGACCCATGTTCCTTCCCTTTTTCTGTTAATTTTGAAATGTTAATGTTCTTAATTTATAGAACACAGTGCAGAAACACAAAACCTTTTCTACATCTCCAAGGTTCAATTTGCACATAAGGCCTAGAAAGTAGCACTAAAGAGTCTTCTCTTGGAGCAACATGCTAATATGCCGCCCATCAAATAAAATAAACATGCAATATATGTATTAGGTATGCATGGTATATAGCTAATTCTTTTAAATGTATCTCACTTTAAATTGTGTTGCAACAATAGAGCGTAAAGATGGTTCACTCCCTACTGCTAAAGCTATTCCGTTTTCACAAAATGGCAGTAGACAAACCTGACCAGAGATACAAAAAAGTAATGTGGGGAGACAAATCAATGCCTACTTTTTAACTAGTCTTTAGATGAAATGAACATTTCAGCAAATATGCTAACTTATACATTGTCAGTTGTTATATCCTATAACAAAGCCCTGATGGTAAATTCCTGTACCAAAAAAACAATAATGTCTAAAAATCATTTTTTTTTAGGTATGGTTGCAAGGTCAACAGGGTGGTTCCCGAGGTATCTGGTTTCAATGCAACAACTCAGAGTGCTTGAGTATAATGAACACCATTAGTGAAGCGGATCGTAAGTTGCATTCATTTTCTCATTAAACATATATTTGGGACTATGGCTTCAATTTATCGATTTATTTATAGCTCCATATACTGCTGTTCCAGGTAAGCTCCCCATCTGGCAGAATAAGCGTTGATACTGTGATGGACTATAAAGATGAAATAAGGGTATATCAGGAAGATCCACATAGATAAATCTATATACTAGCAGGAACACGGATGATTTACATGGAGGAAAGGAGATAATCGTGACAAGCTACTGTTAGATCAAGTAAACGTTCCAGTTGCATTACCATTCACCTATATAGATTGAGCACAAAAGGACAGTTTCCAAAATAAGCATTTGCACAGGCTATTCACAGCAGTACTGTCCTTTACCAGTGCATTGTTGATGTTAATTAAAGGTTGGGAATTTTCAAAATACTATATGTTCTTGGTATATTAGCGGTATTTAAAAAAATATTAACTTTCTATTGCCATTAATCTAGTAACATAAATGTATCAATAAATACTTTGGCATTGTAAAATAGATTGATTTTGAAATTGTATGCTTTTGTAATTTTTCCAACATTTAACGATTCATTTCTTTTCCATTAGAACCTTCAATGAAAGCAGTTGAAGCATTCATGGTACTGGCCATCATCTTCTCCTGCTTTGCTCTGTGTTCCTTCATTGGGCAGCTGTTTACTCTGGATAAGGGAAAGCGTTTCTACATCACTGGAGCCCTTATGCTAGTCTGCTGTGAGTTCCATATCTGATCTGTGCTGCATCTAATTTATGGAGTTTCTATTCATAAATGTCATCAATTAAGCTTTTCAAGCTATATAAATGTTTACCTATGGTTGATGTAAGATGTTCTAAAAGATAAATTGGATTTTAGCCATAGCTTGGCTTTAAGTAAATCGATCAGTTGACATAAATCATTCTTTTTTTTTATTCAGGGTTGTGTGTGCTGATTGGAGTTTCTATCTACACTGCTCGATTTTCAAGAGTTGATGGCTTCTACCATGGATACTGCTTTATTTTGGCATGGATCTGCTTTTGTCTTAGTTTTCTAGTGGGAATCCTCTACCTTGTCCTGCGAAAGAAGTAAGGAGCTCCTGACCTCTTTCCCACAGCCTCTGAACATTGTTCTTCAAGATGTCATCCCACACCTTCCCAAACACATACATGCTTCAACAGACTTTGTCTTAACATCAAAAGGTTGCGTGTGATGTCAAAAGCTGTGGGCAATATTTTTCAGGAAACAAAGTCCTAGAAGAAACCTCCATATAATAATGACAAATCATTTTCTCCTCTAAATATAAACATTTAGTTAAATACCACATATAAATGTTTTTTCCATATTTCTGAGATTAAAGTGTTATCCTAAAATTATCTCCTCTACAATGCCTGCACAGCAGAGAGATGCAGAAGCAATCATCTCACAAATAAGGCACAATTATAATATTTGGACCAAAAACAAAGGATATTTTTCTTCCACAAAATAATAGGGAGCTTCTGCAGAACATATTTGCAAGCACCACTGTTAATCTTTATTGTAAGCCATGAACATTTACTTTTCAAGTTGTTACGCAGCAGTTGCTGTAAATGTATTTTCTAGCAGGCATAATCTTGGTTTACATGTTCTTCGTAACAAAAGAAGTCAATTGTATTTATTTAAATTGTAGCTGAACAAGTCTTGTCAATCTTGTTACGTGGTGTTACAGGAACATCATGTGGATTTCTCTCCGTACTGCATGTAACAACAATTGAAAGACATTCCAGTATCTTCAACTAAAATGGATTTGTGTGGGTTTTTTGTGCCAAAAGTGATTGATGTTATTCAAAGCATGATTATTTTAGAGGAAATACACATGTATTATCTTCTCGTTAAAGCTTATAAGGTATTCAGGTAATATTAATAAAATATACATATTAATATGAATACATTTTAGTTGAATGTCTTTTATACTTCCTCTTCTTATCCAATACAAGTCCTAAATGTGGTGGCTACGTAGAATTGTAATTTGAGGGTATATCCTAAACTTATCCTAAACAAGTAATATTAGCTAAATGAGTAGAACAGTCTGTATATTAGATTAGTAACCTCACTGTCACATTGTTTCTACGTTGCACTTAATGGCAAATGTTTTGTGCTGTTCCATCTTTAGCAAAAGAAGGACCAGACTGAGACCAAAATAGAATCAGGCTTAGAAAAACACAAGCAAACTTTACCTTAGTAGTTAATTTTTGCAATTACAGCGATGGCTGATGGTTTCCCTGTGTGGAATTCGATCAGTCCAGGCCCATGGGATTATTTTATTTTTTGGAATTTGGAGAGCTGACTTGAAATTATTTTTCATTATATTTTAGCAAGACATTTTGAGGGATAATCCTTTTGCAAACACATAAATATTCCTTTACTCAAGCATTTATGGTCATCGAACCTTAAGCCGGAATACAACATGAAGCCTCTCAGTCTCAGCATGAACGTTGGTTTTAACCTTGTTTGTTTGTGATGGGTAAATTATCTTACCAATAGAGGTTTAATACTACATATTTATCACATTCTTATATGAGTTAAGTTACTTTTTTCAAGACCCCCCTATTATGAACATTAGACACTTCTTCTGGAATGTCTAATTGAACCCTGTTCCACTCCATTTAAGTCAAGTCCTACTGTTATTTAGGCAATGCTTCACCCATTTTTGTTTAGGCTTTGCCTACTAGTCTTATATTTTTAAACATTTTAGGGGGGGTTTCGTGCCCCAGACACTTTTGTGCATAATAGCGCATGGGCTATAATTCCTGTTATGTGTTTTGGTGTGATTGTTAGCATAATGAGATGTATTTGCCCATTGGAATTATTTTCTTACGGTTAGTAGCCAAGTAGGTTAATTAATCCACATATGACTGAAAAACAAGAAAACCCCTCCAAAAAAAACCCACATCATTGCAAAGGCTCTTTTGATTATGTACTAGGGTAGGCAAGGGCTATTTTTCTTCCTTCTTATATTCCAACTAATTCATATTGTATATTTGACAGGGTCTATTGCTTTTTGCCTAGTGGAACAAATATGTATTGTATGCACTATTTGTAAATATTTTGATACAACAATATATATCTTACTGAAAATACAATTCTGCTTAAAGCACATGGTTGTCTGTTTGTATTTGTGAATTGATAAGAAACAAACAACATAAAATGTGACAGCAGATAAGAACAATTCATCCCATCTAGTCTCCCCATTTTTCCTGATAAACCTGAATAAACCATTACTGTGGGTGTATATTATTACCATTACTGTGGGTGTATACATATTTTTTTTCAGCGAGGGCTGGTATCATCTGGGCCAGTGAAAAACCCAGCCAATTGACCCATTAATGCGTCGATCTAGACATATTGTAGTCCTTGTTGTTTTCTAAACACTCTTCTGTTGAACATGCAGTAAAACACGCAAAAAAAAAAAGCTTCTGAAAGTAGCTAAGAATGTTCAAACCCCAGAGGGAAATTGCCTCCTTTGCCCTTCTGAACACACACACACACACACATCACAATACTAAAATACTTGCACATACTAACATACACACTGACATTGAGAATACAAAGAGAAACTCCAGACGCTGAAAGAGTTAAACACTCTAAATCTAGTCTCCTATATGTTCTTAGATCCTCAGAATAATATATCAATATAATAATAGAGATTCGTTTATAAAATAAACAATAGTTATGTTTATAATAATATTTAATAACATAACATTACCAATTATAATTATACTTTATTTTGTATCACTTTTTTGTGTTTAACCTCTTTCAGTGTCACGTTTCATGCAGGAGCTTTTTTTTTTTTTAATATTCTTTATCCAGCACTTCTATATTTGAGTTTACACACCACCCAGTGGACAAGTAAAACCAAGTGGAAACCAGGCCCCCTTGCCCCCTTGAGTGAACTAATATACACTCTAGAGCATAAACACTCATCATAACAGACAGACACTAAAACATTCTCACTCTGCCATTACACCTCACTTTCATTACATCATACAGACAACATTCTACTACCTTACGCCTATGACACATCACATATCACTCTCATTTCACCTATCGCACATAACACATCACTCCCATCTCATGTATCAAACATACCACCTCACTCCTTCACATCTATCACATATCACAATTCCCTCCCATCACAACTATTAATCATACATCACAACTCACTCCCATCACACCAATCACATATCACTTTCTCAAACTTTCCAACTCCCATGTGACATCTATATCTTACCTGGAGCCCTTCTTTACAGCCGCAGTATTACCATGTGGTCACGTAATGTATTATTACTTGACCCTACTTCCCTCCCACCCTCACCAGTGGGCCAGTCCAGTTTAGACTAGCCCTGTTTAAAGCTTCAGACATATTACCCAGAAGTAATAGATTATTTTTTTGTATTAAGGAGACACCTAGAGACTGGTCATCCATTTTTGTCCCTTGTTTCTTCAAAAGGAGTTAATTATGAGGATATCCCATAATCACTCTGCTTCTTGATATCTTTCATTCCATTTGGATGGGAACACCTAATCTAAGGACAATTTCCCACTGCCCCCGGCCAGCCTGGAGGCTCTGGACAGCACACCCCCTACAATGCAGGGGTTGCGATGGCCTCCATTATGCTAGTAGCACTGTGGAAAGAGTCATTTTGTTCTATTTATTTGTTAACAATCCAAATAACTGCAGTGGTCTATTAGCTTCAGACATAATATTACCCAGAAGTAATAGATTATTTTCTGTATTAAGGAGACAGCTAGAGACTGGTCATCAATTTTTGTCCCTTGAATCTGCAAAAGGAGTTAATTAGGAGGATATCCCATAATCACTCTGCTTCTTGATATCTTTCATTCCATTTGGATGGGAACGCCTAATCTGAGGATTAAACAGAAAGGCCTTGATTTGTTTGCCCAAGATTATGTAGACAAGACTGAAACATGTGCAGAGGAAGGAGGCAAATCTCCTCATGTAGAACACTTTTGATAATGTTTAGCTGATAGATAGCCTCATGCAGAAATATGTAGGAGTATTTTAGTCCATTAACACTTTCCTGCCATAACAAAAACATGTCACTGTTAAATGCTTTAATATATTGTATATATTGCAATATATATATATATATATATATATATATATATATATATATATATAAGTCAACAGAACCAAAAAAAATGTGAAATAACAATGGCGCTGTTCTGGCCTTTCATAAACCTAAAATAATGCACAGGATGTTAATTACTCAAGGGATGATGTTAAAAAAGTGGATTACATTTTAGCAGTTCTGCCTTCACAATGGATTGCTATATTGTTATATTTTAATTTTACTAAATATTGTGTTATTACTGTTATTATGGTGTTAAACAAAAAACAATATAAAATGTGTGCAGGTACAATATAAGACCATCTATAGCTTACATTCACACACATACTGTCTCACTTGCATACATGCCTTCTTCCTTCATACACACTCACTCCCTTGCATTCATGCTCTCTCTCATGCTCATGCATAATTTCTCCCAAGGTGCTGTGTGAAGAATTTAAACTGGTTTAGAGAGGCTATTGCTCCCCTGCACGGGCCTACCCCTTGATATGCCCCAACAATGAGCAATAAAATAGCTCTCATTCATGGTGCTACAGTGTTACGTAAAATCCATATAGGGGACCTTTAAAGAAAGACATGTCACAGTTTTCACTAAATACCACAATGTATTTTTAACTATAAAATAAACATGCTACAAAAACAAAACATTTGTATATTATAGGTTTACATACAATATGTAAAAGACACAATTAGATGCAACATTGAAGGTGTATACACTTAAAAGTAAACTCTACCTGAAGACATGTGTGCATTATTTTCTGTAGTCATTGTTGATTATCCACCATCACCTGTTACATTTTCTGAAGACTAGCCACTCAAGACCTACCAAAAATACTAAATAGAAAAAGTGCCAGTGTGCTGAAGGTTTGGTATATTTTATTATAGTAGCAGTCCTGTGGATGTTCTTACACAAGTGCACCATAGTTTTGATCTGAAAATAGGTTATTCATTTAGCAACATGTAACAAAACACCCTATGCTGCAACAAGGGATTTGAAATTGCCCTGAAAGGCAATATAAACCTGAAAGAACAAACCTGTCATCAGAAAAGTGTTTCCTTTACAGCAAAGTATAAATGTGTCCATTTGCTCACTCCAGTCATTAGTATCACTGTGGTCTTGTTATCACTAGCCATCTATATACAATTTCACAAATATAAATCCCCAGTTTTCTTATTTAGTTTTAATATTGTCTAGCAGTGTTCTTCTTCCATGGATTCTTCTACATCCTCGAGATCCATTGAATGGTCTCTCAGTAGGACCTTTTTCTGAAGTTCTGAGTAAAAGTCCACACTTTCTGACACAGAGTGAATAGGTTTTTCTCTGTAAATGCTCATCTCTTTGTGATTAAGGAAGCAGGCCTGTTCCTTTAGGCTACGCTCAAATGCCTTTTGGTTTCTGCGGAACTCCAGTACAGTTTTGGTATATGTGTTAAGTGTAGTGACTGCAGAAGCCATGCAGCAGGTGAAGGACGCCCAAGCAGTGCTAAAATAATAGAACAACTAATTAGGCAATTATGGTTTCCGAAAAATACAAAAACGGTCAGCCTAAGAGCTAGCAATGGAATTTTGTCTGTTATAAAAATGATACTAGTACTTACTAGAAGGCCCATCCGTAATCCCAAGAATGTGGCCTCCAGTCTTCTGGACCAAGGCTGACTGTGGCTTGAAAAACCTGAGTATACATCATATGGGCCACCATTCCAAGAAGGCCTATGGACAATACAAGATAATTGAATAGTCAAAAAAGTAGAAGTGAGACAAACAAAAACATGTAATGTTCCTCACATTGTAAATCACAAGGGATTTCATTCCAATCAAGGTGCAGGAAGTAAGCAAAACCATGGTGGGCAGTAGGCTGAAACAAAGGCCAGACCTTCACTCACCAACTCTCAAAACCATTTAGGTATGGTAATGACCCAAAAGCCCCATGAGGTCCAGGTTCCTTTAATCAATATTTGCACGACCTTAACCCTAAAAGTACTAGAACTATACTATAGGTGTACTATGTTAAAAGCATAGTATCATTTAAAAAAACATCTTGATACATGTCTGTCAAAACTGTCAACAAAGTTAGAAACAGAGTAAACAGAAGAAAGATGGCAAAATAAAATATTGTTGATAGAAAATATTATAAATAGAAGAAATTATTATACATAAAAAATATTGTAGGGTGATGCTATTTCCCAGCAGCCTCATACAAGCAAATATGATAATTGCACTGGGAATGCATTGTGAGCCATATGTTTGGTTGGCTAGAAATGATATGCAGGATAATCACAGCAGAGAGATCGAAACAACCAAGATAAGAGGCTGGATTGACTAATCATATACTATGACAAGCCACAGACAAGACAAGTGGTGATTCCACACAATAATAGCAGCAGTGCAATGGAAAGACTTAAATCAATGTCACAGGTTAACCCAGAAATCAGTCAGGAACAAATAGCAACAGTGTCTGGGCGAATCTGGTGACAAAGTTCAAGATCAAGCCAAGATGTAATATCTCAGAGGACCAATCATATGTGCACTTACTGGCAGCCATCAAAGCTAATGTCTTATGTCAGCAATAAACTCTGCCTCTCTCCTTGGTGAGTTGGAGAGGCATATATTCTGCCTACTTCCTGCCTACTTTGCTTTGATCCAAAAGAGGGATATATCTGGGCAGTTCATCATCAAGTGGTCCCCTCTATAGTCAGTTAAAACCTCATTGGGATCGCTAGTCATTTTGTAACGTGGCAATACACTATAGTGGAAAAATAAAACAAAAAATGTAAAATATGTTTAAAAAGAATGCCCTTTACCCCTCCCAGTACATAATTATATATATACACACCAGAGTTGGTGGGTGTACCTACACACTTACTTTTCTATAACAGAAAGTTGAGAGTTGCCTGGGTACAGCTATCTACTGGTGGTTGAACGTGAGCATGGTCTTAAGAACCCCTACAAATCTGGGGGAATAGCATTCTCCTCAATCCTGTCCCTGAGTCTGTCATTTCATATCTTTAGTGCTCCCTAATCATGCGCCGGTTATTGATGCAGAGCCCGGGGGTATGATGTCATGTCCCGGTGCTCTGCATCATTTGATTAGGGAGCACGGAAGCCAAGGTCTGAAGTGACAGACCTCATGCTTCCTAATGTTGGGCCGGTTAGATGGGGATTGTGATCTCCCCAACTAATCCTGGAGGCTGCAGCTGCTGATTGGGTGGCTGTGCACCCCCTTACAGCTGTGCCCGAGGGGAGTGCCTCTCTCGCCTCACCCTTCCTACGGCCCTGCTACTTTATCTGGTGGGGATTTCTCCATTACTTTTCACAAGTCTCTCTTCTCCTGCTTCCAATGTGCTCTCGACAGAGGTGACAGGTTAAAATATACTCCTTGCCAATGAGTTGGGGACAAATGATCTGTATTGGCAGAGGTACATATCTTCCTGAGTTACAGGGTCTGAAGTGTCCATAGAGAAGTTTCATTAACATGTTGTTAGAGAGCCCGGGAACCAGACGGACACAAAACAGACAGAAACAACACAAGGGCAAGGAAGAAGTGAACCCTAGCTTTTCATAACAATAACCCCTCCTCAACGAGGAGTTACGTGTTAAGGAGGCACAGAGGCATAGAGGAGTGTGGGAGTATGGACATCTCAGGCTGGTACCCAAGATCTCTCCTCCAGACTGTACCCCTTCCAATGGACCAAATAGTGAAGCCTCCCACAGAACCAACAAGAGTTGAAGGGAGCCAGTTTCTGGGAGGGCGTCCGGAGGGGGAGATTTCTGGAGGACAACTAGAGCCTCTCCCCTACCTGGTATGAGTGTGAGTAGGCACTTACAATTGGCCTGAAGCACCTGAGATTGATGTGAACATTGTAGTGCCTCTTGGACCTGCACCCATGTGGAACAGATCTGCTGGAGATGATCCTCCAGCATCTGAATCATTAGGAATCATGGACTGCACTGTTATGAGCCAATTCCATCCAGGGTAGTAGATCTGACCAGTTGTTTTGATGGTCCGAGATGTAGCACGGCAGGAATTGCTCCAAGGATACCAAGTTGGATAGGAAGGCCTTCAAGACTATCGAGACAAATTGGCTACCGCTGTCGGAAATTATGACTTTGAAATCAGTGTAACTGTCAGGAACCACTTTTTTGGTGCCCGAACCATGGCTTTTTTATACCTGTGGCATTTAAATCTGGTACCACTAGTGGCCGCCCTCTGGAGCACTCAGAACTCATTACTAGGATCAGGTGTGCCTTGTTACCTGAGTTGAGCCCTAATCCATACACCCAGCTGGGCCTTGTTACCTGGATTACCCTGCCGTTATGAACCTGCCCTTCAGTCAGGGCCTTTGTATTGAAGTCTGTGGACCTTTGTGCTGTAGTTCTCCACCTGTACTGTTCCTGTTTACCCTCTTTGTGTCCTGATGAAGTGGATTCCCTGCTTTGTGTCCTTCCAAGTGGGCTGTGTGCCTTTCGTGCCCTTCCAAGTGGGCTCTCTGCCTTTCCGTGCACTTCCAAGTGGGCTCCCTGCCAAAAGACTTATTACCGGTATTTATTTTGCCATACGTCCGGTTTCTTGCTTAGACTGTATTACCCTTATTTCCTTGTCTTGTTATGTACATAAAATACATTGCATTACCTGGATTTCTGCTTGTGGTGTCTTTGTTTGCATAATCATGCACTGTGGGTTACAGACTGAACCCCAAGTATCGCTTGCACATGGGCTCCTACACGACCTGATCACCCAAGTCCTGACAGTAGCCGATAGACCTCTTTTTAGCAGAAGGGAGGTTTTTGGAGGTGAAGGGGTGGTTTAGTCTGGACAGGCCGGCAACAATATCTTGTTAAGTCCTGGTCACCAGAAGAGATGGCAAAATAACCAGAAAAGATGCTCTGCTCACTTATTATATAATAGTATTATTATAGGTAGAAAGTACTTTGGTATGGAGGTTCACTGGTATGAAACAGCGCCCTGAGGTAGTTTCAGCAAGAGCATAACATCTCCCCTCTGCGCCTATATTCTTTCCCCGGAAGGAGGTGTTATGCTGGTACATATGGTGGCTCAGCCTCTGACAGGTAAGTGAGTGTGACAGAATGAGCTGTCATACATCTTAATGCAATTCTGTGGATATATGAGGCTATGTTTTACAACAATAAAATGTTCATTCTTGCTGTACTCAATTGAAGGTAGTTATGTCTACTTATTGGGTACACATAGCAGGGTTCCAAGGTGTGCATGCTGACTGGTGTTGGACGTGATTTCAGGGACAACATGAGGATACATCTGGGTGATCTCTGGGAGTGACTACAGCTCTCTTGGTGAACCCGTTACAGCGAGAGTTTTATGATCTGCGAGGATCAATTTTGGCAAGGAACGAGGATTAACGCCAGCAACTCACGGTCTCCAATTTCATAGTTGCATTCCGCAGAACTGAAATACCCACATGGGTGCAACTGGACTTAGGAGTAGGACGTTGAAAAAGAAGGGTGCCTACTCTTGTCTCAGGTGCATCGACCTCAATTATGAATGGAAGTTCAGGTTTAGGGTGTGCAAAAATGGGAGTTGTGACAAAAGCGGCATTTAATGACTCAAAGGCTTTGATGGCCTCTGGAAACCAGTGAGAGGCATTACCATTTTTTTTGTCATGTCAGTAAGGGGTTTTACAATACAGGAAAAATCACACATGCTTTTCCTGTAGTAGTTAGCAAACCTGAGGAACTGTTGAAGAGAGCGGAGACATACGGGTGTAGGCACTTGAGAACAGCCGAGAGTTTTTCAGCGTCCATAGTGAAATGACCTCTGAAATCACATGGAACTCTTCTCCAATTTGCAAAATAGATTATTCTCTAGTAACATTTTCAGGACTTGGGCTACATCTGCCGGATGGAAGCAGAGAGGACATCATTTATGAATTCCTGGAAAACCGCGAGAGCATTGCAGAGACCGAAGGGCATAACAAAGTATTTGTAATGCCCGCTCCTGGTGTTAAATGCAGATTGCCATTCATAGCCCTCCTCTATACTTACCAAAGTATATGACCCTCGCAGGTCGAGCTTAGTTAACACCCTGGACCCTTTGAGGGATTGAATAGCTCAGTAAAAAGCGGAATAGGGTGGCCATTTTTAACCATAAAACAGTTGATTCCCTATAATCAATACAAGGTCTCAGTTCTCCGCACTTTTCCTTCACGAAGAAGAATGTGAGCCCCGGACCTTTTTCTACGCGACAGATAGAAGGTAGATTTGACCTCAAGGAGGTATGGCACCTGGTTGCAGCACACTGGTGGAATCATATAGATGGTGAAGCAGGAGCTCACCAGCCCATGTTGAATGCTTCTCAAAACTTTTCGGGCAGCTTCACCACTTTCATTAGGTCTTGAAACAATGCCATGACCTCGGCGCTACCCAATCAAATGTGGGTTGTGTTTGTGCAACCACGGATATCCCAGGACTACAGGAAGTGGATCACCTGGAGTTGTATGAAGTCAGGATGGAGAGCCCCTACAGCCATAGACAAAGAAATGGTTTCATTGGTGACCTGCTGAGGCTGTTGGGGTCTGCCATCAATTGCCTGAATGGCAAGTGGAATGGTACGAAGCTGCAATGGAATAGAGTGCGCCTGGGCGAAGGATGCTTGCAATAAAGAGGCCGGCTGCCCCAGAGTCAATGAGTGCCTCTGTAATGATGGAAATCTTGCCCCAACCAGACTAGAGGTTTATCCATATGGAGACCCAGGGATGGCGAGATGCCACCTAAGGCCTGTCCCCCATGGAGCCTTGGATGCAGGCATTTCCTGTATGTGTGGGGCAAGTTCGCAGCAGGTGCCCGCCCTGCCTTACCGAAGTAAAGGCACAGGCCCTCCCTCCTACTAAAGGTCCTCTTCTCAACCGAAAGACAGGTAAGCCCAAGCTGCCTGGGCTCCACATCACCTGAGGTGCCAAGACTAGGACGGGTGTGAGGAGAAGGAGGTACAGGTAGGGATGAAAAGCTTGTGGGGTTAAGCGGATAGGAGGCCTCTGCAGGTGCTACCTGAAGGATGGTCTCCCACAGATTCAAGAGTCAATAAGGATGCAATATGAGATCAGTTTTCAGGTTGCAATCTCATCTTTAACTGTATCCGGGAGCCCATTAGAGAAAGCAGCCACTAGAGCCTCATTAGTCCAACCAACCTCAGCAGCCAGGGTACAAAACTCAATGGCGTAATCTAAAACCATCCTTGTACCCTGCCAAATGGACATCAGTTGTCCGGGAGCCTAAGTGGAGAGAGCTGGTACATCAAGTACTAAAAGACACAACAAAATTGTGTACTATAGGCCCTGTCCAAGAGTAAGGAAATCGCAAAGCTCACCTTTCTCCTATCAGACGGGAAGGCCTGGGGTACCATCTCTAGATAGATACCAACCTGGTTAAGGAAAACTCTGCACTGATTAGAGTCACCCCCATAACACTGGGGAAGCGAGGCGAACCCAGTCATGCTTCTAGCAACATTGGAGTCACCAGCGATAGATGGGAGTGGAAGCAGAAGCAGTAGCAGCTATAGGGCAGTCTGTACTGTGGGTAGCTGAGATGGTGACACCAGATGCGCATTATGGAGCAACAAGGTCTGGAGGGCTAGCGCAAACTGGTCCATTTACTGGTGTAACTAGTCGGCGGATTGCGTGCGCCTTCTGGGTTCATGGCCCTTGTGTAATATTAGTGACCATGAACCCGACAGACGCAAAACGTAAAGTTCAAAACACCTTTATTGAAATACCCAAGCAAACAAACCCAAACCATGATCCAGGAGTGTATAACAAAAGGCAAGCCGGGGTCAGGAACCAAGAGGGCTACTCAGACAAGCTAGGAGTGAGGAGCCAGGAGGGATGTCAGGGAAAGCCAGGTCATACACAGAAGTAACATAAGGGCAAGAAGGAAGTGAACCTTAGCTGTTTAAATAGCCAGAAGGGGCTGGCCCAAAGGAGAGTAGCCATGGTAACTAAGAAGTAAAAGTTACCAGACAGGTGAGTAACTCTGACAGGCTGTTAATCAGCCTTCAGCAGTAACTCTGGCAGTGAGCAAAAAAGCAGCTGGACCATAACACATGCATCACACATAACACAAATGATATCAAAACTATTCTCATAGATCCCTAAGTGTCACAAAATCACTACCTTATATAATGTTAATGAGAACAGGAGGCAGAACATGAATGTATGAATGAATAACATACTGGGACCAGAGCTCAACTTGTAAATAATTGATGACATTTATTTTGCTGAAAATACTGTTTACATACAATATTAATGGAAATGAAAGCCTTACCTAAAAGTGCATCATTTAGCAAAGATATTCATAGGATAAAACAAGTAGTATTGTAATATTGGTTTCTAAGAAAATATCAGACCATTTTCTTTGTATACTATTCAAAGTTAATTTGGAAATGGTAGAATTGAATAAATAGTCCATAAACTATTTCCCCCATATATGCCGCTCTGCCTCCCTCCCTTTGCCTCCCCGATATGCCTTATAGCTCCCTGGTGTCGAGTGGGGGCAGCCAGTGAATGTCTGCGCTATGTGTGTAGACAACCTCCGCTGCTGCTGGCCAGCACTTCCACTGGGGCTTCTATGATGGAAAGAAGTGTGGTGTACCAGGCTAAGGAAGCACAAGACAGCGGAGGTAGTCGGTCGGACTAGCCAGATCCGGGACATTTATGTAGAGCAACAATTCTTTTTTCAGATCCCCAGAGAGTTCTTTGCCATGAGGTGCCATGTTGAACTTTCAGTGACCGGTATGAGAGTGTGAGAGCGATAACACCAAATTTAACACACCTGCTCCCCATTCACACCTGAGACCTTGTAACACTAATGGGTCACATGACACTGGGGAAAATGGCTAATTGGACATTTCCACTTAGGGGTGTACTCACTTTTGTTGCCAAGGTTTAGACATTAATGGCTGTGTGTTGAGTTATTTTGAGGGGACAGCAAATTTACACTGTTATACAGGCTGTACATTCACTACTTTACATTGTAGCAGAGTGTCATTTCTTCAGTGTTGTCACATGAAAAGGTATAATAAAATATTTACAAAAATGTCAGGGGTTTACTCACTTTTGTGAGATACTGTATATTTAATTGTAATGTAACACTGTGGTACACTTGCACTGGTCTTTCACTTCTAGCTTCTAGCTCCATAAATCACAGGTTGCACTCCGTAAATCTGATGATGCAAACATGCCAGTTGTAATGGTACCATTAGATTCTTATTCATACCTGAAAGCACTGAGGAGACAGCAGCAAATGCATTGAGCTTCAGTCCACAGACTGGGTTTGCAGTATAACACATTTCCAGAATTAAAAGTCCAAAACTAATTATTAGCAGGGTGATGTAAGCTAGTTCAGACCCTAATGAGAGCCACAGGATACCTGTAAAACAAATTATAACAATGACAGTATCTTCACCAAGTTTGCTTAGCCAGTGAGCTGCCATAACATACTCACAGTTTTTACACAAGAGAATAAAAGCAACTTTGACAATTTCTTAAATCATTTTATATCATTCTTATATTATTATGTCATTCATATAGTATTCTTCTGACAAACATTTTCAGATATACAACTCCATATTTTTTAGAACGAAACTTGCTTCTGCCTGATGGCATGCAGTCTGAAAAGGTAGAGTGCCAGGATATGGCTTCAAAGACCAATGCCTAGCAGTAAGAACAGCAGTGGGGATGGTGCAGCCGCACTTGTTTATTGGAAAACAATAGTATATAATTTGTGAGAAAGTGGGAAAATAAGACATACAAGACATGAGGAATTTATGAGAATTGTTCTTGTCTTTTAGTATAAAAAAGGCCTTGTTATCAAGGAATTAGGAAGCAGGACATGTAACATACATATATCCATACATATTTTCATAGTATCATTGTTAAGAAGATAAAACTGACACATTTAATTAACATTGGCTAGAAAACATAAACATGTATTTGAAATCAATAAAAAGCTCAACTTGGAATAAATCAACTTGGAGTTGCCTGCAGATATTTACAGTGTAAGAGTTCAGTGCATACCCAGAACATACCATTAAAAAACACCTAAGGTATAAATATTAAAGACTTTATTAAACTATATAGTCATATGTTGTTGTAGCCCACCACTATGTCAAAGTATCCCATGTTGGGTTGAGTATTTTGTAGTGGTAGTAATATGGTTTTATGTGTACCTCTTTCAGCTGGTGGAGTTAATTCCAGGAAACTACGGCACTTTTCATCTGCGCAAAAACAAAAAAAAATCTTAATACATCTTGAGATAATAAGCAGCAGTACAAAGATTATATGTTAATATTATATTAACATTATCACAGCACAGTCAAATTAGGTTAGTAGGGTCCTCCTAATATGCTGGCTGGTGATACAATCCCATAAAATCAGTGTTATTCTTTAATCAATATTCTGCATAAAATCAATATACTACCAATGGTTACATTGAAAAAAAGCCTTATGTGGGCCAAAAAAAGAAAGTGACCCAGTGGATACAATATACAAGTAACTGGATGATGTGACTCACAAATTACTAATATTAGATCAGTAAAAGTAAACTGCTAATCCTTATAAAAAAGTTAGTAAAAATAAAAAGAACTGACACATGTACACTATATGGACAAAAGTATTGGGACATCCCTCTGAATTATTGAATTCAGGTATTTTTGATTAGACCCATTACCACAGGTGTATAAAATCAAGCCATGCAGTCTGCATTTACAAACATTTGTGAAAAAAATGGGTAGTTCTGAAGAGCTCAGTTAATTCAAGCTTGGTACTGTGATAGGACGCTACTGTCACTTCTGCCCACAACAGAGGCACTTACTGTGGAAGTTCTTCTGCCCATAATATGACCACCAAGGGAAAAGCCCCCGGTAGGAGTAAACCAGGAGGATCCCAAAAGTAAGGAGGCCTCCGTGCAAGCAGGTAAGTATAGGTACTGAGCAGAGATAGGTTCGGGGCTCTAGCAAAGGACTGGCTTCACAAAGATGTTAAACATCTGGATGCCAATAGGTTTACTGCAGGGAGATCATGTCAAACTAGCGTTAAGAGACCAAGGAGAAGCAGTAGACATAACCTATCTATATTTTAGTAAGGGAATTTACAATGTCTCTTACAGAAGGCTTATAAATAAATTGCCGTTTTTGGGGTTGTCTGATGTTAACAATTAGTAGTTAAATGGATAGGGCAACGGTTGAGTGGTAGGAGCCAGAAGCTTGTATTTAACAGTGTATAATCAGTGGAAGGTCTTGTTACTAGTAGGTTACCTCAAGGATCAGTATCGGGATCCATACTTTTTAGTATTATTATTAGTGATATTACAAAGTCCCTTAATGGTAAAGTATATATTTTTTGCAAAAGTTACAAAGATCTGCATCAGGGCAGATATGGCATATGGTAAGTGATATTGCTGCTGTAATTTAATGTTGGTACATGCAAAATAATGCATGTACCAATGATGTAAGAATGTACTGAGGTAATTTAAATATGAATGACATAGGCATTAAGCTATCTTCAATCTAAGACAAGACCAAGGACGGATTAAGGATAGCTTTACGCCTATCCAATGCATAAAGCTATCCTGAATCTAAGACATGACCAAGGACTGCTTAATTTCTGAGTCTATACGTCAGAACAAATGAGCAGATGACATGGGTTGAATGGTTCTTATCTACCAGTTAATTCTGTTTCTAGGTTTGCATATAAAACAATATCCTATGCTGAAGTACATGGCCATCAAATAACTACAATCAAGATTAACAAAAAACATTGTGCCTGTTTTGCATTTTGCCAACAGTAATGGTGGCTTTGTGTAAAAGCTCCTCATTTATTTGGCTTTTCATGTTGTTTATTTATTTTTTTACTATATCGCAAATACAAATTCTGTTTTAGATTTTCCAATTCGTGAGAGACATCGTGTATACTATCAACGGTTAAACTTTTCCTTTCTCCTCCACATACATCTTTTCTTTGCGTAGGAGGGGCTCTTCCTCCTTTTCTACTAGTCTTGAAATACTTAATTCAATTTTACATACAGCATGTTCATTCGAAGAATTAAAAACAGGAATGAATAACATGCACCTGGCTGACGTATTAGAGAGTGCTTGAATATGCTACAGACCAATAAAGCTCTTGGATCAGTTGGGATTCATCCATTATTTTGCTAAAAAAGAGAAAATGTGCTGAACCTAAAAATCATATACTAGTGAACTTAACATCCATAATGCAAAAGCTATTGGAGAAATTGGTCTCCAGGAAATTGTTCTATGCAAGAATGTCATTAGTAATAATCAACATAGTTAGTTATGTGAGTAATATGCCATGTCAAAGTCTTTTTGAAAGACATGATAGTTGAAGAAAATAAAGAAAGATGGTTGTTGTTAAAGGAACATTTTCCAATTATAAACTATTTTCAGTACAGTACCTGAAGGGTCTATCGTTAGTCTTATTCCATTTAATTTATTTATCAATAACCTGAAACAATAAAAAATCAGTAGCTAAATATCTGTGGATAACAGAACAGGGTTTTGAAAGGCAATTCAAGAATCAGAAATGGATGCCATATCCCTGCAGAATGATTTAGACAACATGAGAGGCTGGGTAATAAAATGGAAGATGTGTTTCAACATTTCAAACATGCAAATTACAATAGGATTTGGAGAAAATATACTTATATGATAACATATAGATGTATTTTCAAGGACATTACAAAGGGATCTTTTCATTTGTATAACTTTTGTACAGAATAATAGGCATTTAATGAGCTAAGAGGAAAACATTTTTAGTTAGTGCAGTTAGTATACGGAGTGCTCTCCTAAGTGAAGACGGATCGGCAGTGGACAGGCAATTTAAGTTAGCAAATGTTATGTTGAATGCATTTTTGAGCCAACTAGCATATACTCACAAGAGAGTAGAGTTGATTTTCCAACTCATATATTAAACCTCTTTAAAATACTTTCTTAAGAACATATATATATATAGTAACCAGTTGACAAAACTGCAGCTCTACACTTGTTACTTCCAAAATAGATTATCTGCTTCTCTCTATGGTTTTGGTGAAAAAAGGTCTGTTCAACAGATATTCCTGTTTGAGCCTCAATGGTGGATAGATTTACAGATGAATATAAGTAATGTGATAACTTCCCTACATTTAATGTCACTGCACTTTTCGCCTATTTATAATATAACTGTTTTTTTATGAAATATTCACCACAATCTTAGCATATTAGTGATTTCATGTAAAATACTTTGAAAGAAACAGTTGCAGTTGCAGCTGCATCCTGCCTTTTGGTTCATGTTTATTGTACTGCTTGCGCAAGGCTTGTATAACAAACCTGAGATTGGGATCAGTAGTTGACATGCTCTAGCTTGAACTTTTGTAGTATATCTTTGCAGGACTGCACCTACGCCTAGTTCCGTAACAACACAACAAGGAACCCAGGAATCATCTTATTCAGGGACCACAGCTCATGCAATCTTACAGTCCTCTCCACTCCCACAGATTTTATATATCAAAGAGTGGGAGTGCAGCGAAAAATGTGAAAAAGTAAAACAGTAATAGTAAGTAAAAATGCATTAGTATAGTATAGTGGACCAATAATATTATTTAAAAAGTCCATCCTAATTAAACAAAATACCATATTTGCTCGATTATAAGACGACCCTGATTATAAGACGACCC
>VKOC01028431.1:0-16168 GCA_009364415.1 Spea multiplicata
TTTATGCATTTTCAGAAATCATTCAAGAAATTCATCCACGCATTAATTCAACCTCTCATTCATCCACACAATTAATTCTTTCACACAATTTATCTCAATATTTTTACTACGGCCCCCTGCAGTCGGATGCCGTTGTCGACGGATCCAGTTTTGTAAGTGAAGCCTATCAAGCTTTCTCAAAGAATACTCCCACCGGACTTTCCACAGAAATTAGCAAGTGTTGGCATGCAGGGTCGACCACTCTGAATTCAGTCGGGTCGACCACTCTACTTCTTAGTGAATACACCTGGTTGTATTGCTGTCTGACCCACTGCAATCCCTGTTATCGGGTTGACAGCATCCTGTTCATTTTCTGATATAAATGAGAATTCACGGTTACTTTAATGATGACAGCTACGCAGGTCCTGGATGCAGTAAAGTATCCCCATCCCAAAAGACTCCAACTTTAATCAGTTGTTGGGCTCGTCTTAGATTGAGAAGCCATATGCCTAGCCCATGCATGGGAGGCCATTCCACTTATCTACCACCCTCTCTTCCTTACAGTCAAACAAGAAACTTCCTATACCTTTTAACATAAGATCCCAATTCATCTTTCAGCTGGGCTCAGTTTACCGGAGGAAGCACACTTTAACATGTTTGCTTTTTTAGCAAAACCCCCAAAGTAAGCACTGGAGGTTGTTGTTGTGAGTCCTCTCCAAGACACTCAATACCGTTTGCTGTTTGGGGGGCAAAGGTAGCAGCGTGGGACATGTTGCTTGGTGAAGTCGGGGGTCCTGGGGTCCTGCAGTTTCTAGGTACGCCCCTGTACTCAGGGTAGGCTACTCAGGGCTCCCCCTCTCCTCGAAGAGCCGAGAAACCAGGATTTTGCCCATAGACTCCCGGTGATATCCAGTGAGCTCCCGGGTATGATTACAACCCACAAAATAACATCACCAAAATGAATGTGATATACATCCTACGATGCAGAAAAACAGACAGGGGAAAATACTTTACACAAAACTGTACTTAAGGCAAAAAATGCCTTGCATGTTTTTCATGTAAATGTCCCTGTTTTCTCCTGCCGCCACGCCAGGGTCTTTCTGCTGTTGTATCTCCATCACAAGCATGAGCACAGGGAGGAACTCGGAACAAGGTTGGCCCAGGCAGGTATAGGGAAACTATCCTTGCCCATTTCTATGTAACAGATACCAAAGTGTGGGTGGGGGGGGCATTAAAACCATAGTTATACCCTTTTAACCAAAGATCACCAAAGCAAACTGTACCTGCTTCTTGATACCATTCAGGCAGCAGTATCAAGTATTTGCACTCCCTTTGCGGCCGGGTTCTGTAATCTGGAAAACACCAGGGCAACACTTAAATGGTGGTTAACAAACACAGGACATGGGGAGGGGGTTTAAGAAGTATTTTGGTGTGTGTTTCTTTAAGAACGCAGTAACAGTTGTTGTTTTTGGGCACGGTGTCTCCGGCTCTCGAAGCAGGAAAGACGAGCTTCAGACAAGGGAAGCGGACTGGCATCATCAGACCGTTCGATCAGACATGGCGCCGTAGCTCTGCGCATGCTGCAGGGACGTCATTGTTTATGTGTGTCATTCTACTCTTTTATGTTATGAAACTACCCCGGAACGCAACAAGTGACGAGCCTATCGCTGCCATCTGAAGGCACATCCTATCGGGATCTCGGCGTCTCTATACATCGTGTCAATACAGGAAAAGGAGCATAAAGGCAATAAATAGTAATTGCACAGCCGGAACAAATGAAGTAAACATGGCTGACGGTTGTTGAAAGCACCGTGGCCAGAAGGGACATCTTGTACCTATGAAGCTCCCACTATGCTTTGCTATGAAAAATCAAATCTAAAATAAATGCAAAAAAAAAAAGATAACCTCCCACCAAAAAACTGAACCTCTGTCTGCCTCAATCACACCTTTCTAAGGTCACAAACATTTCAGGTGTCCAAATCGGGACACCTATATTGGGGGTGTGGCAAGAGGCAGGGAGGGGCCAACACCAGAAGTGGGTGTGGCCACTCACCTTACCCCGAGAATCAATTTATTTTAAGGCTTCCTGGGCCAGGCAGGATCAAAAGATCTCCCCAACTACCTGGGGCAGTGCACAAATAGCAGGACTGCCCTGTAAAACTGGGACTATTTGGAGGTACAGTAGCAGCTCTGTTGAGAAATCGGGGAGCGTTTCTCAGCTCTGATGCTTTCACGTTGATGGCGTGTTAGTTGCATGTCACTGGCATGGCTCAGTCCTCACCCTTCTCATTACTCTATTATATATCGGGCAGGGGCCAAAATGATCAAGGGGGGTAAAGCCCAACAGAAACTGTGACATTAGCCAAAATCTTACCTACTTTTCCTGTGCAGCTGGAAGGGGGGCAGTAAAATGAGCCCCCACACAATACATACTAAAACAATACACACACTCTCCCTCTCTTACACACTCATACTAACACCAAATACTAACACACACAAACACACACTCATACCAACACCAAATACTAACACACACGCCAACACCATACACTAGCACACATCCTAACATCATACAGTAACACACACTCATACTAACACCAAATACTAACACACATGCCAACACCAAATACAATGTGCACGCGCACAAGCTAACAGCATACACTCACACGCTAACATCATACAGTAATATCACACACTCATACCAACACCAAATACTAACACACAAACACACACTCATACTAACACCAAATACTAACACACACGCCAACACCAAACACTAGCACACATCCTAACATCATACAGTAACACACACTCATACTAACACCAAATACTAACACACATGCCAACACCAAATACAATGTGCACGCGCACAAGCTAACAGCATACACTCACACGCTAACATCATACAGTAACACTCTAGCACCATACACACCCGCTCACTCTAACAAACACACTAGCATTATTTATAATAGCACCAGCTAATACTGTAGCACTGTACACCATGTACAGCCTCACCTGTGTACCCATGGGCCCTTTGCAGGTTTGGGTCCATTAGACATACTCTGTGACTCTGAGGAGACTTAGCGCTCCTCTCTGCCTGAACCTGGAGTTGGTTTTCCGTTCATTTCAGTGAAATCGGGGCACTGATCACCGGGGACGGTAAATGGGCATCCCTGTTCAGCACAGCGAGGGCAGTTGCCGTGCGGAGCCCACTCAGTAACGAGCAAGTTAACAGACTGAACGCGTTTCAAGGCAAATCGGACACACAGGGTAAAAGAAACGGCATTCATCTTTTCCGTACCGCTGGGTGGATCTAAACACATCAATACCGTAAACTCCGACAAACGCCAGATTACCTTCAGCGCGTTACCGGAGCGCGAGCCCCGGCGGTCTCCCGAGGCTCCGCACCGGCCATAAAGCGAATTCAGCAGCGGAAGCTTTCGCCGCCTGTGATTGGCTGAGCTTCAGTCACTCGCTAAAGAGCGGGAACATTCCTCCACTATGATTGGCTCTGTCACAAGCACCAGTCAGACGGCAGAAACGTCCATCTCCTGCCGTTGACCGTTACACTGCCAACCAACCAGAGAGCAGAAACCTCTCTCCCATGTCATTGCGTACCCCCAGTTACCAGGCAGAGTGAAGAGACCTCCAATCAGAGAGCAGATGTCTGTGATTGGTTGGCTGCTGTCACTGGGTGGGTTAAACGTTGTTTTGAGGTAGCGGTAGCGGCTATGCGGAGGATTGGTGAGTGAGGCCTCGCGCATGTATTATTATTATTATTATTATTATTACTATTTTATTATAATTTGAGTTATAAGTAAATATAATGGTAGAAGAAAGTATTACTGTAGGGAGTGGAGGGAGTTCCAAGGGGCCCCAGTACTCAGACTGAAGCAGGAACCTAGCAATGTCACCTAACAAATATTAGGGCCTTATCCAGATCTTTTATTAGGTTTGATGGAAACAACCTATAAGGGCCAACTTTAATGTCACGTGACAATTAAGTGTTCCCGGCAGACATTAGGAATGAGAAAAATGTGTCCCACTGACACAGCACTGGCGCAGCTAGGAAATAGGCATTCCAACAAAGCTTTTCCCAACATCCCGGGGAAATCCGAATGTTCCTTTTAAATGCATTTATTTCACATAATTTATAATAAAAGTGATATTTTCCCTTTAATAAATAGAGGAATGTATGCTTCTTAAAAAATATCTTTCAAACTCCATCCAAAATAAACATAAATATATAGATATATTTACACATCTTAACTTAATATTAAATATAAATTTTCTTTGACCTTGTTTTCTCCGTCGAAATAGAGTTCTACAAAATAGTTCGTCGTTATATAAAAAGTTCTCGTCCCGTGAAAGTCTCTTGACATGATGGCGTCCTGCTGGAGTGGTGAAGGGAAGCGCGGCACCCCCGCTGGGTCACATATATTGCTTGCAGACCTCGTTTAGAAGAAGCTTATATTTCCCACGTAAAAAGTTAATGTAAACAGAGAAGAACCTTTTTAAATTTCTAATGGTGACAGTCTTTACGTCTGATTCCGGGACCTGCGTTTCAGTCTGAAGAAAAACACCAGGCAAAGGGAAAGTTGTAAATAAACGTGTATCGAGATGGTTCATCCCATATACTAATACATTTATACGCTGTATGGCAGCCTTTTATAAAGGGATATATGAGACATCTCTCCTGTACCACGAGGCACAACCCCGCAGTCCATTGTATAAATGGGACAAATAAGGGATTTGTCCTACACAATGAGAAACATCCCAGTCTGTTGTATAAATGGGGTATATGAGGGATTTATCCTATACCTTGAGACAGACCTTTTTAACAGTGCATTGTATAAAAGGGGTATAAAATTGGTCCTATACAGTGAGACCGAACCTATAACAACCAATTGTATAAACAAAATATATTTGAGGGATTTATCCTATGCAGTGAGTCACATGATCTTTAACAATGCATTTTAAAAATGAGAAGACGAGGGATTTGTCCTATACAGTGAGACGGAACCTATAACAGCCAATTGTATAAATAAAATATATATATGAGGGATTTGTCCTATACAGTGAGTCACATGACCTATTCGAATGCATTTTAAAAAGGAGACGTATGAGGGATTTGTCCTATACAGTGAGACAGAACCTATAACAGCCAATTGTATAAATAAAATAAATATGAGGGGTTTGTCCTGTACAGTGAGACACAGACCCTAGGACAGGTTATTGTCTTAATGAGTTATATGAGGTGGCTTGACCTATACAATGAAACGTGGAACCTATAACAGTTTATTGTATAGATTGAATATATGAGGCAAGTGTACAATACAGTACAACACCAACCTTAACCCCTTAAGGACAATGGGCAGTCCCTAAACCCATTGAAAACAATGCATTTTGAGCCCGTTCATGTACGGGCTTTGTCATTAAGGGGTTAAAACAGTTATATGGCATAGGTAATGTTTGAGAGAAGCTCATGTGCAATGGAACAGGCCAGATGTTAGTTGACAGCTTATTGTGTGAAACCTAAACCCGGTAAAATTCAGGAGCCGTGCTAACCTGTAGGTCGTGATTCTTCAATATGGTTATAAGGTTGCGCATGTTAACGGCAGATCTCTCTACTGTTTGTTTTAACTTGGAGTCCAAGATGACGCTGAGTATTTTTGGAACCGCCTCTGTTAATAGCGTGAGTCCATTCCAGACCTCCGCCGCCTTCTTTGGTGTCTGCGGGAAAAACGTGAGCTTTTAAGACACATTTTTAAATGCATTCATAAAAACCAGTACCATTATCCCCATTCCCATTTCATAAACCCCCAAGAGCAGCCCGATATAGCAACCCTGCACCCTCCGCAAAACGAGGAGACATTGCAAAGAAATGCCTTCAACTGTCGTTCTACGTCTCTTCATTACGCCGCGAGTCCAGGACAGACCGAGAGCTGATGTGTTTATAATAAAGCCCTGATTAAAGGTTAATTGTGTCTGTCTTCTCGTCTTTGAAGTGGTGACGTCAAGCCCTTTCCTGCCCCCTGGTGCTGTCATCAGAGGATGTTTAGTTGCAAAAGGGTGAATCCACTGTGGGAATTAGTAAGCCAGACGTAGATCCCACAGGAGAGATCAACCAATTTGCATTATTTAACCATAAGTCTCATATTTGGGGGAGTGGAGGTGTTCTTCCGCCCCAGGTGCCACTGATGAGGGAGGTGGCACACCGAGTTCTCAAGTCTCCTGGAAATTCCCTCTTTCTCAGCGTCTCCGCACCTCCTCCGCCGACCGCTTCCATGTCCCTGAATCTTTTGCTGACGCTTCTTCTCTTGCCTCTTCTATCTTTTTCCGCTTTTCCCTTTGTCTTCTTTCTTCATCCACTTCTTCCGTGGGTAAACTCTCCCCCACTAGAGGAACGGCTGTCCCCGTGGCTCTGACCTTTCGTGGAAGTACTTCGAGAGGCCAGAATAACGCAGACAGATTTGGGGACAAAGAGAGGTACAGAAAGAGTTCTCTTATTCCGCGAATCTGTCTTCACTTCTCCGATGGGGAAAGGGTGTGCCGGGGGCTCTGTCCTTTTGCAGAAGTGTTCAGGAGGCCTGGTCTACGGAGAATCGAGCGAAGAAAAAGAGGCAAGAGAAGAAGCTGAGCTGCGAGAAGGGAGAAAGGGACTGGGCTCAAATGTGCATAACTGGGGGGGTAGGTTGGGAAATAAAAACAAGAAATGCAGTGTTTTATACGGCTCTTTGTTTTTAACATCCTGTTTGTTAAATTATTTTAACCCCTTCAGTCCCAGGGCTTTTTGGTACCTCAGGTCCCGGAGCAATTTTGCTATTTTTGCGCTCTGTCGGTTCAGCAATTATTCTCTTTTCCTGTGAATAGTGCACCCATGTAAACTATATAACCACCTAATTTTTTATAATTTTTCCCTCTGAATCCTCACAAAAATAGGTAAAGTGATTAAAAATCCCCTCCAAGTTTATCAATTTCAGAAATACCTAATTTATATAGATTTTCCATACTTTCCAGCACTTATAGGGAGCATACTATAAGGTGTACATGAGTCAAATAATTTTTATGCCTATGGCTTAACGGTTTTGGGGGTTGTGAAAGGGGGCAGGAGGGTTATACTGGGTAGATGTTATGTTAGGGCAATGGGATGTAAGGGTTTTTTCTTTTTTTGTTATCATTTTTAGATTTTTTTTATTTTTTTTAGATTTTTTTTTTTAAATGGTTAGATTTCCTCTTAGGGACATTTTGAACATGTTATTAATGCCAGTCATGTCACAATGACATCACTTAGCTCACTATTTTTTTATTAATTACTTTTTATTGTATTATTTTTGTGATTTATTTATTTTTAAATCAGTAACCATTTTTTTTCTCCGTTTCGTTTTTCAGCATGGTTTCTCACTCTCCTACCCGTGCTCCCCCTGCACCGATCACACTGTGATCCCCATGCAAGTCCTCACAGACTTGCATAGAGATCACAGTGTCTGTGCCCCATCGGAGCCATTGGATATCCCTGCAGGGGATATCCTGTCCTCCGATGACCTTCCGGGTGACGTCAGCAGTGAGATGACCCGGAAGGGAATGCCCCATCGCGCAATCGGCAATTAAATGTGTAACAGTTTTCTGGCGTTCGTGCCTGAAGCTGTTACATGAGATCGGGTAGAAGAAAGCCATCGATGCTGACTTCTGCTGCAAAAAGGGCAGGACGTACCGGTACGTCCATAGAGGATTCTTGGAAATTGAAAAATTTACATTTATTTTTTATCCGATTAATCGAAAAAATAATCGGCCAACTAATCGATTGTGAAAATAATTGTTACTTACAGCCCTACTCCTAACCATTCATTCCCCCCAAGCCTTCCCGCTAGCCTGTAGTTAGAGGCACGGCAGAGAAGACGTGTTTCTATACATACATGTAATTTACTCCATTCTGCTTGGTTGAGTTTTGTTTCAGGAACAGTGATGTCCTCTGGAAACTCACATTGTGCATTACAGGATTCCTAGATGAGAGAATAAGGAGGGTTTTATAATAACTTTTTAGCAGCGATTAAACAGATAACCCCCAGCCGTTGGAATAGAAAAACGGCCATTGTTTTCATTATATATTCATTTCCACTTGGGATATATGGGGGTTCGCTTAGCCCCCTTTTCCAGCACAGAGTCACCTTATTACTGCCCTATAGCTTAATTCAGTATCAGGCACACATCATGTATTCATCCTATACTCCTATAACAGTCCTGTAGTATATATGGGATAAATAAGGACCTATAATCCTCCCTGTAGCCTATTACTCCAAAAAACCCTCCATATAACCCCTTCTGTTACTCAAAATAACCCTTCCTATTACTCCGTACCACCCCTCTCCCAATAGGTCTGTATTAAAAAATAAAACTCACCAATGTTTTTTCCTCCTCGTTGGCTTCTCGGATGTACTTGGCCAATACTCTGCTGTCACAAATTCTCTGGTTAGGGGCGGACATACTGAGCCTCACTTTAACGAACAACATTAATAGCAAGATAAAGAAACCTGGAACACAGGAAGCCCAACATAATCAAACATATTAGGATTCCTGATAAAGTGCAGCTTGAGATCTTTCCACCATGAATACATTAAATGGGCTTGATTTAGAGGTGATGCAACATAAGGCTGAACCGGAGGTGTCCGACCTTACATTTACCGAGCACCTTTCTGCACTATTTGTCCCTTAGATCCAGTTCTGCATTCTAGAATCTCACAGACCAAGAGCTCTGCAGCTACCACAATACACCTAACCCAGTCAATGGAGCTCTACAGCTGCTGTGTCATTCACCAAACTGACCGCTCCACACCTAGCACCTCACACGCCCCCCAACAGCTCCACACCTAGCACCTCACACGCCTCCAACAGCTCCACACCTAGCACCTCACACGCCCCCAACAGCTCCAAACACCTAGCACCTCACACAACCAACAGCTTCACACACCTAGCACCTCACCGCCCCCCAACAGCTCCACACCTAGCCACCTCAAAACCAACCAAAGCTCAGTTCCAACCTAGCCACCTCCACACAAACATAAGTACCCAACAGCTCCACACCTAGCACCAGTCACACAACCAACAGCTCCACAACCTAGACACTCACACGCCCAACAGCTCCACGCCTAGACCCATCACACACGCCAAGCCCCACACCTAGCAACCCGCACACGCCCCCCAACAGCTCCACACCTAGCACCGCTCTCACCGCCAAGCAGCTCCCCACCTAGGCACTCCTCACAACGCCCCACAACAGCTTCCAGCACCTAGCACCTCCAATCCCCAACAGCTCCACACTAGCCACTTCACATGCCCCCGCGTCAACAGCTTCGCACACCTAGCACCTCACACCCCCACAGCTTCACGCTAGCAACCTCAATTACGCCTCCAACAAGCTCACACCGTAGCACCTCACATGTGAACGCCAATCAGCTCCACACCTAGCACCTCACATGCCCCCCAACTACTCCACACCTAGCACCTCACATCCGCCAACAGCTCCCACACCTAGCACCTCACATCCCAACAGCTCCACACCTAGCACCTCACACAACCAACAGCTCCAAACCTAGAACCTCATAAACCCAACAGCTCCACACCTAGCGACTGAGAGCTATGCACCTAGCACCTTAATATATACCATATGTATAATAGCCCTTTCAGCACTCCGGACCTCACACACCCATATGGCAGATGCTGTGGCAGACTGCGTGTCTGAGCCGTTATGGTCCACTTTGGAAGTGCTGAACCTACACCGATCGTTATCATCAACACAGTTTTACAGGCACTGAGAATGAAGTGTGTTAAACCTGACACACACAGTGAGTATGAGGGTAGTTAGGAGAAAGGACTGTAAACATTAGGAGTGCATGCGGCATTAATACATAAAAAACAAAGTTTCCGGAAAGGTCAAAGGCGGCAGAACATAGAGTGCCAAAGTAAATACAGGCAGCAGGTCTGGGAACGGTGCACATTAACCCTTCCCTGGATGCCAAGCCATGAGCCCCAGGGACTCTGGGAACAGTGCCCATTAACCTTTCCCTGGATCATAAGGCTCAGAGTCCAAGGAATTCTGGGTACAGTGCCCATTAACCCTTCCCTGAATCATAAGGCTCAGAGTCCAAGGAATTCTGGGTACAGTGCCCATTAACCCTTCCCTGAATCATAAGGCTCAGAGTCCAAGGAATTCTGGGAACAGTGCAGGTTAACCCTTTCCTGGATCACAACAAATCAAATTCTAAGTCCCAGGAATTATGGGAACAATGCCCATTAACCCTTTCTTGGATCATAAGGCTCAGAGTCCAAAGAATTCTAGGAACAGTGCCCATTAACCCTTACTTAGATCATAAGGGAGCAGTGTACAATAACCATTTCCTAGCCTACTGAGAATAATGCCGAGAGACCAGGACATGATGTTTACATTAACCATTTAAAGTCATGTATTTGTACATAAAAAGCAATAGTAAAACCACTACTACTGGGCCGTTTAACTATAAGGCACTACCCTGGCACAATGATGGCTTCTCTTCCAAAAATACACTTTTATCACAATTTTCCACATTCTAACTTGGCTATATTGGGCTAAACATCTTATTAGCTGCAAAAGCAATATCAATTAAAATGCATCTAACGAGCAGTAAGACGACATTAAAAATACACACCACCACTAGGGTGACCTAATCAGCCATGTTTCCAGAAAACTTAATAATTACATATTGCTGGCCTTCCCATATAGAGTTCTGCCTGCAGTATGGGGGATGTATAAGCGACTAATTGGTTCCCTTCCATAAGTGTATACATCCCACATACTGCAGGGCAGCATTTTACACTGGATTGGCATTATTTTATGGATTTATGCATTGAATTGCTTAGTTATGTGTATGATATTATTTTCAGATTTGAGACAAGTCATTGACTTGAACCCAAGATCCAGTGGGAGATGAATTATCAAACTTATACAATGCATTAGAAACTATACACTACTAAATTCATATCAATATCGTTAAATCTGGGGAACCATCAGCAACTAGATACATAATCATAATCTCTGCCTTTTGGAATTTACCTAGAAAAAATTGTTGACAGATTCATTCTTAAAATTATTTCTTTTTAATGCTAACAAATGAGGCATCTGAAGGGCATCGTCCATGCGCGCAGCCCAGGAGGTAGTAGACCCTTCCACTGGGATGTGACATGAGTGGCCTTTTTGTCCCCTTTGGGCTTTTTGATTTTTAGTTGCGCAGCTAATGTACACATTCCACTGGCATAGTTGCTAACTGTCCTGTTTTTTCCAGTCCAGTCCTGTGACTTGGGAGCTTGGGAAATTGGCAGTTGCGGGTGCAGGGCTGGTTCGGGAGATCACAGATCTCCCTCTAATCGTCCCAAAATGAAGATCTCTGCTTCAGCTCTAGCAGTGTGTGTGCTGGCAATTGATGCGAAGCTTCGAGATTTGACATCCTGTCCCACTGAAGCAGTGCACGGCAAGGGAGCACCGACAAAGCCTTGCACTCCCACCACAGGACTTAACGAAGAAAAAAGGAGAGGGAGAAGTGTAAGAGTGGGTGAGAAACGTGAGAGCTAAAGACGAATGAGAAAGACAATGGGGAGGAGAGATACGAAGAAAGGAGAGAGACGGTGAGAAAGGAGTGAGGGCTTAAGATGAATAAGACATAAACAGTATATTCAGTTAATATTGGAAACTGTGGCTTGGAAGTATATTATACTCCCCCGCAAACTGATGGTGTCCTGACTCGTGGACACCAAAACCCGCTTAACATCTACAAACAGAAAAGGGAATGGGCCAGCATCCTGCTGCACATTACTTTAAAGGGCATCTTGCTTAGGGTCCCCAAAAGCCTAATATCCTAATGGATATGGATGTGGTAGTGTGAGTGTTTGGGTGTGTTAGTGATTGAATATGGGTGTGTATAGTAATGTGAGTGTTTGGGTGTGTTAGTGATTGGATATGGGTGTGAGTGTTTGTGTGTTAGTGAATGAATATGGGTGGGGCAGTGTGAGTGTTTGGGTGTGTTAGTGATTGGATATGGGTGTGAGTGTTTGTGTGTTAGTGAATGAATATGGGTGGGGCAGTGTGAGTGTTTGGGTGTGTTAGTGATTGGATATGGGTGTGAGTGTTTGTGTGTTAGTGAAATGAATATGGGGGTTGTGGCAGTTGTGAGTTGTTTGGGTGTGTATATTGAATGGATATGGGTGTGGTAGTGGAGTGTTTGGGTGTGTTTAGTGATTGGATATGGGTGTGGAGTGTGAGTGTTTTTGGGTGTGTATTGAATGGATATGGTGTGTAGTGTGATGTTTTGGTGTGTTAGTGAGTATGGTTGGTAGTGTGAAGTGTTTGGGTGTGTTATTGAGGATATTGGGTTTGTGGTAGTGTGCAGTGTTGGGTGTGTTAGATGGATTGGAATGGTGTGAGTGTTTGGTTGAGTGATTGGATATGGGTGTGGCAGTGTGAGTGTTTGGGTGTTAGTTGATTGGATATGGGTGTGGGCAGTGTTTGTTTGGGTGTGTTAGTGATTGGATATGGGTGTGGTAGTGTGAGTGTTTGGGTGTGGTAGTGATTGGATATGGGAGTGTGTGCTAGCACCATAGACAGTGCCTTTAATACCGTGCAGTAGTGTCTGTAGTCCATCTGTGTCTGTAAGCTGCTGCTGCTAGTAGTAGTAGTTATTTTTAACTTGATAGTAGTATACAGCCAATCATATTGCAATATTTAATGTTTTATATTAACTAGTAATATGCTGAGATTTAATAGGCTGTTATAGTTGTTTGGGGGGCAACTCCATATGATTGTGGAAGAGGATGTCCAACAAATTCATATAGTGTGACGGTCAGGTGTCCACATAGTGTATGTGTATAGACAGACATACAGATAGATACAGTAATGATATTAGCCCAAGTCGGTCCCCGTCCGTGCCTCCACCTCACAGCTTTCATACTCTGTTCCTCATTCTAAAGTGTCTGGGCTACAACAGCTTCATTCCATGGTCAGCAGCGGTCAGACATGGAGGACTCTACCATGGCTTCCTGCAACAACCCACCACACAGACACCCAACCCTAACCCACACCAAATACGTAGGGGGACAATTGGCGAGCAGGAGGAACACGGGGGTGGGGAGGAAAGCAAAGCCGAAGATACAGAACCGTAGGGAGAAGATACAAATTGTAACAGGAGACTGAGAGAGATTGATGACACCGACCAAAAGGAGAAGAAGTAAGGCTAGGGGGAACCAGTTTAAAGTGTGTGGTACTGAGGAGGAGTGTGGTTAAGATTCTAGGGGTAAGACTTTGGGAGAGGGGCAATAGATAATGAGGCTCTGAGAGTTGTGACCCAGAGGAAAGAGACATAATGAACATTGTCCTAGTCCAGCTTGTGCCATTCCCCGGCGCCACCACGGCCGTCTGCTCCAGCTCTGACGGTTTGTGGCAGGTTTCTGGTAAATATTATTGGCGTCACACCATGTTCGAAGGTAATCGAGGGAAACTTACAGCGGTACAGTTTTCCGTAGCGCGGGGAATTTGCTTTATCTGTACGTTTTGATGCGTGCCCGCATATTTGTGTAGTAGGCAAAGGTTGAAGGTAACGATGAGGTCTGTACATTGGACAAATGTATTGATCCAGTTCATACTTACCAGGGCGGTGAAACAAGAACATGGGGCTTATTTAGCAGAAACCCCATCACTAGCACGATTGCATGCCGTGTGAACCATGTGCATACGTGATAGCTGAGGGTTCCCTTTACATTTCCATGCTGTCCCTCGTGGGAATGCATGGGGGCATTGTACAGAATCCCCCATATGTATTTTCCCCTTTTGGCTCCAGTGCTGACTTGGCGAGGGTCATGAGGAGGCACAGAAAGTGTTCCCATCGGTCGGTGGGTAAAACCTCAGGCCCCGGAGGAGGCGTTGTGCTTCAGCTTGTTGAGGAGACTGCCTCCTGGTACCATATCATTCATGCGCAACTGGTCTAGGTGCCAGTAACTTAGGACACATTCACCAGCACTATGGTCCTCGACATCTGAAGCTCCAAGTGCTACTTTAAGGGACAGTTAAATGTCCCCCACACCCCCAGTTTAGAAGAATGCACATCAAAGTACTATTCTTCCAAAAACCATTAAGAATAACTTTTCTACTTTTCTGTGGTAGAAGTTGCAGCTGCCCACCTGCAACTTCAATCCAATAATTCCTTCCATTGAAATCAAACGGAGCCCTTTCTGTGCATGAACACGGGGGGCTGAATGGACCCCTGTCCGAAGCTGACTGGTAGCAAGTTTATGATGTGCCAGGTGATGTGGTGGTCCGAAAAACATCTCCTGCACAGAAAATATCTGGGGAACGGGACAAATGAGAGGAATCTGCAGAACCCCCCCCCCATCTATTTGACACTAAGGAATTACTAAGGACCTGCTAGCTGTCACTGGGATTGTTCCGGATTGCTTCTGATTTGCGGCTGTGGTGATAGGACTTTTACACGGCCCATATATCCATGTGAAGGCCACTGGGAAAGTGCAGCGTAATTCCATCCAGCCGGGTCGGTACGTTCAGAAATATACGGACTTTATAAGCAGCTTATCTCCCAGAAACATAGCAGCTTCCCCAAGCACCACAAATCACAGCACTCACATCCATGTGTTTGGGAGAATTCTAAGAAAGACCTTATTATATGAAAAGGTAAAGCTGGGATTAAGGGGGCCGTACCCTTTTTTTTTGCGTATGATGGTGGCGAGGTCCCTTAAAATGTACGTTGTGCCCCCCCTTGCAAATTAATGGAGAAATTCAGCAGGACCCCCACGTGCATTTTTCCTGCGCCTTCCACAAGCAAAGGTATTTAGTATCCGTAAATTAATTTTAGCAGCTGGTTCCCCAAACTCTTTACTGGCCCTTTATTGGGCACAAAGTCCTCAAAATATCTCAACACGACAAGAAAACCTGGAGAGGCCCCAGATCTGTCTATTTTTAGCTGCTTTGTACATCCCGGGCACGTTATATCTGGAACGGGAAGTTACAGAGACATCGGAAGCTCATTGTGCCTGCTTTACACATCCAGCCATTAGCCGATATTCCAATAAGAAATTTCAACTGAACTACGGTCTCCTGAAAACCTGTCGCTTCTTATGTACAGAAACTTCTACCAGGCAGCCCTCTAAACCAAGAGTGGGTATGGAGGTACTTTGTAAATACCTTAAAATGAAAACATAAAGAACATCCTTTAAGTAGAAGCTGCAGCTCCAGGACTAGGAATACCCTTCACTTCCATAGCTCGATGATTTACGTTTCTAGTTAATTGGGTGAAGCAGAAGAGTGAACTTCTATTGAAGCTTCGGTGCGCATGCTTAGCGGGCTCGATAGACACCCCCTGCACTGTCTGTGGAGCCAGCGCTGGAGCTCGCCAGTATATCACATGCCAGGGAGGTGTCTGGCTGAACACTTCTCCTGAACGGGCAATAAGTTGGGGGTGGGGAGCGGGGCAAATGCATTTACAGAAGGGTACAACACATGCATTGGGGTAGACCAGACAGATATAATATTATTATATTAGCTTTTACCATTCCGGTAAAGTTCTTTATTGTTAAAGACAGAGTCTCGTTTAATGCACCGTGAGTGGTAACGTCCGCGCAGGGACATTAAAGGCACGTCGGCCCGTGGTCTTCTAAGAAGGGATGGCCTGAAGACAGGCACTTGATTTACGCACGCTTGGGATTTGGGAGCACAGACTGCGTACATGTGGTGCGTGTAGGACATGCAGGGACATTGGCTGCCACGCACTGGGAATATGTGTGCGATGCGTGCAGTCGTAGGATGGTGGGGTGACAGGGTCACGGATAGGAAATGCATTGTATACAGATGTTCAGTTACTCAGCACTATTCAGAATAGCTGCAGACTCCACACGTGTTGACCTTGGTCATATAATATGTCAGCTCAGAGGAGACAGCGCTCAAAATATCTTTTATAAGCAAAGGGGACAGACACAGTGAAACAGAGAGCGAGGACGGGGGGGGCTGGAAAAGTACAGGGCAAAGGGAGAAGGACAGGGCCTGAGCGACACGGAATAGGCAGAAGACAGGGCATGGAGTGACACGGAATAGGGAGAAGACAGGGCCTGAGCGACACGGAATAGGCAGAAGACAGGGCATGGAGTGACACGGAATAGG
>VKOC01028432.1:0-20942 GCA_009364415.1 Spea multiplicata
TTCCAGCTCCGCTATCTGACGCGTCAGGGAGATGAGGGACAGGTGGTCCAAACGCTTAAGCTTGGCCCCCAGTTGGATTAAGTGGCCTCTCATTACCGCCTTATGGGCCTCCCAAACAGTCGGGATCGGGGTACCACGGGAGGAGTTGTCATCAAAGTAATTCTTGAGGTGCTCCTCAAGCTCCGGGAGGAACGTGGGGTCATTAATCAGGTTGGCATTAAGGCGCCAGCACCACACCCTGGGAGGATGCAAAGGAAAACGGAGAGCGACGTGAACCGGGGCATGATCACCAAGAACCTGGGGCCCAATAGAAGCAGTATGAAGATAGGACAAATGATGGTGGGACAAAAATATAGCGTCAATGCGGGTATAACGGTCGTGGGGGGGGGAGTAAAAAGTGTAGTCACGGGTAGCGGGGTTGCAGGCCCGCCAAACGTCAACCAATTGATTGAGGAGGAGCAATCGTTTAACTTTCTTTATTTTCGCGTAGGGAAGATGGTATGCACCCGTCGAGCAGTCAAGTCTCGGATCCAGGACCATGTTGAGGTCCCCCCCGAACACCGTCACCCCCTCTTGATAATCCGCCATCTTAGAGAGGAAGCGGACTAGGAAAGGGATCTGATCCTTGTTAGGAGCATACACCGTGGCAAGCGTAATCTTGTGCATGCCCAAAAACCCCTTAACAATCAAACCCCTGCCCTCCGTGTCCCTCCACACATCAAGAAGCTGAAAGGGGAGACTCTTATGCAGCAGAACAGCCACCCCCTTGGTCTTATTGGAGGGGGAGCTGGAAAAATAGGCTAGGGGGAAGTGGTTGGACGTGAGCCTGGGCTCCTTCGCGGCCACAAAGTGGGTCTCCTGAAGGAAGGCAATACGTGTTTTGTAAGAGCGGAGGAGGCAAAGTAATTTGGACCGTTGCTGGGGTTTATTCAGGCCCCTGACATTCAGGGACGTACAGTTAAAGTGAGCGGCAGCCATGAGGGACACAGAGAAAAGAAACCCTAGTTAGCGACGCACCACACCACCCAATGGAATACAATATAGCGAGAAACACACAAAATGTCACGTGCGATAAAACCAAAAAAACAAAAACGAACTGGGCAATTATAAGCCCGATGCAACCACATCGAATTATGAGCCGAGTGACCAGACCAGTGGTCAATGACCTAGTGTCCAAGCCCAAAGGGCAAGGTAGGCAGGCTCTGGCGGGGGAAGCGAAATAGCAAAACGGACTGTAGATAAACAAAACAGAAAAGAACATTGTGTAGTGTAGTAGATAAGCGGCAAAGAGGCTGGATGCGTAGGCACCCCCTCCGTGTCAAAATGTCAGTGTAAACATATTAAAATAAAAGAAAATAGCGTGTGTGCGTGTGTAGGGGAAGAACAAATCGGCCATGGGGCCAGGAGGCTAACGGGGAAGGAGGACCAATCCCACGGTACACGGGAGGTCGGCCAGCCCGGGCGTAGAACCAAGTATCCCGGAGTGGGGACCAGAGAGGCCAGCCCCGAACGGAGAAACTAACTGAGCAGAGCTGGGAGGTGTGCGTGTCTGTGCGTGTGCGATGTGGCATGGGGTGCAGCGAGGCCACCCATATGCAATAGAAGGGGCCGGAGATACCGGTGTATCGAGGACCTAAGGACGAAGGGGGGGGCACAGAGCCAAAATAAAGTAATCAACCCGAAAGAAAATAAAACATATCCAAAACAAAACAGGAACCTTGTACCGTGTGTCGTCCATAGATGGGCCCGGGGCCATGCAAGACAGCAGCGCGTCCATAAAAATGTCCATGGCCACGGGAAGCTGACCGGAGCCAACGAGAGAACATCACCTCGACAACACGGTGCAGGAGCCAGAAAAACGACGTGTCGGGAGGGGCGTCACAGCCCCACGGTGAGTAGCTTTCAACGGCGTAGGCCAACAACGCAGCGGCAAAGTCAGGAAGTCGGGAGCTTCTGTCGCTTGGTCCTGCGAGGCTTGGGAAGCCAATCCTGAGCGGGGTTCCGCAGGCGGGCAGGAGCAGAAAGGGCCGACTCCCAATCCGGAACGGGGATAGAAGGCAGCCCCAAGCTCTCCAGAAAGGACGGAACATCCGAGGCCTGGCGAAGAACAAACGTGTCGGCATCCTTCCGGGCAATCAGCGCGAACGGGAAACCCCACTGGTAGGGGATTGAGGCCGCTCGCAAAGCCGTGGTAATCGGTTTCAGGATGCGTCTCGTCTGGAGGGTGGAGGGGGAGAGATCCGGGTAAACGGAGATGACATGGCCGTTCCACGTAGGGTCACCCCCTGCCCGACAGGCACGGAGGATATTCTCCTTCACAGAATAGTAATGTAAGCGGCAAACGACATCTCGGGGGGGGGCACCAGCATCACCCCGCGGCTTGAGGGCCCTATGAGCCCGGTCGAACTCAATCGGAGTGTCCGTAGGGCGTTGCAGAACGCCATTAAAGATGGCCTGCAGGGTCGAGGCGAGGTCAGAGTGGACGACGTCCTCCGGGATCCCGCGTACCCGCAAGTTGTTACGCCGGCCGCGATTATCGAGGTCCTCGAGTTTGCGAGCCATAGCTCGCAACATGTGGGAGTGTTCGGAGACTTGTGAGGAGAGAGTGTCCACGGAATCAGCGAGCTGTGCTGCGTCAGTTTCCACCGTCGCCACGCGGTCGCCAAGTTGTTGCACATCTGCCTTCAGCTCAGTCAGGGCGTCCCGGATGCCCTGGGTGGCTTTTTCAATAAGCGGTACCATGTCCTCTTTCGTAGGGAGACGCCGGAGAGTATCCCGGAGGGTAGAGTAGTCCCTGGAGTCGGCGCCAGAGTCCTCTGGACCGTCGCTGCACGAGCCGGCGGGAGAAGGCGCCATTTTGGTGAAGGAGTCGCCGGAATCATGATCGTGGGTGCCGTGAAAAAAGGACCGGACTGAGGTAAGTGAGGACTTCTCTTTATGCCCCGAGGGTTTCGGGGTGCCGGGGGCTCTGTTGGTCTTGCCCATGGCTGGAGAAATACACGCTATTTAAGCAGAAACACGGAGAGGGGCCGTAGAGCAAAGAGCCTAAGCAGCCATCTTGGTCCGCGGCTAGCCACGCCCCCGAGAAGTGTAATAATATAACACAAACTGAACAAAAAACACAATGCCAGGACTACTGCTTAAAGTAAATCACTTACTTTAATCAACACATAGACCGAAAAGCAAAAACCACAGATGTTTTGGGAGCACTACCCACCTTTTCTCAAGGTGTGAAACTTCTCAACAACCCACAAAAAATTTGCAATCTTTTAAGGAGCCACCAGAAATGCTGGTGGTAAGCCTTGCCCCCCTTTCAGACATTTCTTCATTATTTGTGTGCCAAGGTGTATCCTCATAGCTAGGTTATACATTATTATCACTAATAATACCATATGAGTAATGTATTAATAACCTTAAGAAGACACAAAGCAGACATTCTCTCTAGTGCCTGTGGCAGTCACAGGAAGCAACTAGCTGCTAATAATCCACAAAGTGAAGACCCATGGCACTAACTACTGGTAGCAAGGTGGGTGTGGATGGTTGCCTGTAAAAAATGGGGGTAGGGTGGGATCTATTTTGCCTTACTTTCTCTACAATTTCTTTGCCTCTTTTCATGTGGGAAAAGAGGCAGGTGTGTATGGGTTCCTGAGGGTGTTTGGGTCCAGGTGAGGTGCGTCTTAACACACAGCTTTATTATATGTCACCAATGACCTCCGTTTAGTAGTACAAATATATACAAAAGAAGAAAAAACAATATTTATAGCTTAATATAGTCTAGACACAAACACAAAAAACATATGTGCTACACACTCAGTAAATGCCATTCTCCACACTGCTTCCTCAGGTCCAAGCTGGCGAAACACATTAAGTGCAATCTTCCAGTTTTTTGTTTAATAGTTCTCTATTAAATAGTTCTATTAATTATATTAATAGTTTTCTATAGTTTTTTCAAGGATTCCACATATGCCTGCTGATTTGACCTCTCAGCTGGCAAACAGAACCTATGGTCCATGATCTGCATATTAAACCAAAGGACTTTTTTCTGCAGTCGTGATGTATTGTGATTTAGCATGTGTATGGAGTTGTAGAAGGTGAGAATTCTAAGGGAAGAATGGAAAACCAAATGTTTTACAGTATTCTCTAATTTACTAGATACCATATTTGGGTGTACCATAGTTTGCCCACAAAATGCTGGGTCACCAGCTGCAAGTCATCTTGCCAATCCTTCCCATATTAGCATGAGGGTGGATGAATGGCTGAGTACAGTTTGTCTCTGGTGGTCCAGTGAATCACTGAAATATGCTCCTCTGGTGCAACAGATGGCTCTTCTTTGCCCAGCTTGATATTTTAAGGAGTCACTGTTGATATTTTTAAGGGGCTACCCACAGTTTCATAATTTGAAACAGTAACTTTCACTTGTAGGCTACAGATGCTTTTGTTGCCAATTTAAGAATTACAATATTCATTAAAATTACAGTAAGGGAACTGCGTGTACATATTATTAGGGCTACCTGTGATTTACAATTGAGGTGCACATTTGCCATCCATGTACTCATGCTTGACTACAGTTAGCAGATGTTTCCAAGCATATGCACCATGTTATGTTAAGTTCTTCCTACTTTTCCTAGATTTGTATGCTATGTCATGAGATGTAAGACTGTAACATTTTCCCAATTAACTTAAACAATTAGCTAGTTATTTATTTAGTCACTAATAAACACAGTTTGACTAAAGGAAACATCCAACTCCATCTTTGCATAACTGAAAAAACATCCTGCTAGTATGCATTGTATCTCAAAGCTGACTTGATCACGTACACTAATTTCATGCTTACTTACTCATCTGTGATGGCTCATTTACCTTACAGATTTGTAGGCCTACTTTAAATGTAATATCTCATGCACTAAAATGCATTGATCAGTTGATTAAAGTCTGGGTTTTTGCTACTCTTAGGTCCAAGACATAGGTTTCACAATGTGTCAAGAAGTCAGTTCCAGTGTTGATGGCTGATTCTGTCTTGCATGCCTGTAAAGGGAAAATATATTTTCCATGTTTTTTTCTTATAAAAATATATGTATATGTTTCTTATAAAAATAAATGAATGTTTATATATATAAAGCATCCTAAAAGAAAAATGTGGTATGGGACATATACCAAGAGGTGTAAAGCAGCCTAACTCATAAGCCCATTGGGTTAAGGACCCTGCTGTGTGAACATAATTCAGAGTTTGTCTGTTTCTAGATAAAACACTTGCATCAGCCAAAGGCAAGCAGACATTAATTGAACACAGGCATTACTACATAAATCCCGTCCAGTGAATAGTTTGACATGAGCCACTGCTGTTCACTGTCACCTCTTTAGGATAGTTAATCTTTGTGCTGAAAAAAACGTTCCTGTGAAAGAAACGATTTTCCATTTTTTCATCAACCCAGAAACACCTAAAGTTTGGACACCTGCCTGGCTCATAATTGCGAATTGAACATATTGCATGACTTGAATGGTCTAACACAATACTTGCACGTTGCACTACACTGTGCATTTCCAAAGTAAAAATTGAGCCCTGCTGTGTTGCTTATTAAGTTTTATTGCATGCAACCAAAACGCCATATATGTCAGTGAAAATAATTATCAGACTTTGATGGTGTTACTCAAGGTAGGTCAGCCTGTACACAATACGTACAGGATGCTAGCTGCAGGCAGGTTTTATATAGTGTCATCCCAGAGCTAGAAAATAAACTTGTTTCGTATAGTTATATAGGCCAATGGTAGGTGAACCGGCATAACCTTCATTAACGAATGCCTTCTTTATTTTGCTTTGTTATTTACGTATGCTAACAGAAAAAATACATTTAACTCAAATAATTAAAACATACAGATATGACAAGTCATGCAAGGCACAATTTAGACCTTCTAGAACATTATACTCTCATTTAAATCACCACTAACAGTTTGCCGTTTTGGTTCCAATAGTCTCAGTAACCTGTAACTAGTTAGGTGATTTTTCAAGGCAGTAAATAATTTCAAGTTATTTTGTCAAACGGTGACCTTTTTTTTTTAACTTATGTCCATCAATATCTGAAGATAGATCATGCATAATGTCACAAAAGCAAAATAAATACATAAAAATTCGTTTTGGGCTTCTATTTCACTATACGTTTTTTCTAAACATTTAAATCAATCTGGTTTATATACAAACATGTATAATAATGGACAGATGTTTTGTTTGTTCTTCATTGTCTCTTGACATATTTAAGCTATGACTATCACTTTTCCTGGAACATTTAAAGTCTTCATACAGTTTTAGGAATCTCTTATAAAAAAGAAAACCTATAAAAGTGCCAAAGCGTAAGACTGCTTCGGAGTTAAAGACTAATTCAATGCTAATGAAGAAAAACTAAATCACAAAAACTCCAATAAATCCAACATCTATTAAAACTTTATAGAAGATGGTCTGAGAACAAGAATGTGTTGTGGGAAACAGTCTCAACCAATACACAGTAAAGAAAAAAATGCTAAAAAAACCCCAAATCTTACATCCGTGTCAAGTTGATTTGTTTTTTTGTTGTGTCATTCCTTCACTTTCAGTTCCCTAGGAAAACAAAGTCTTGGTAACTGTTTAAGGTAAGAGTGAAGTAAAAACTTAGGTAACACTGAGTCATTTAATGGTTGAGTTCTTGTCTATCATTTATCATCATTACAGCTTGTCTGTCAAGGACATACTATTTCCTGAAATTCCATGAGGAGCAGAGCTCATGTTTAAATGCAGAGATTTGTGGATAGGAAAGTCCAGGACAATGTAGCCTATAAAAACATAAGGGATAAACAGGGGCTTTTGAAATGAATGCCTGCCTGTCATCATCTTCATTAACACAAGAACTATTTGGCTTTCCAGTTCAGGGAATGTGAACATTGCTGGTTCTCGTCTGTCAGAGTGATTAATCTGGTTGTTGTTTGGTATCATTCAAATAACATACATGTAATTTGTGTGGATACAGTTAATTTGCCACACTCACCCATTTGTAATGGGGATAATCTGAAAAGTTTTATGTCGTCAGCAAGAACATATTTAAAATGATGATCTGCTGAGACTGCAATTTTTTTTTTTTTACATTTTTTTTAAACTTGTTTCAAAAATGTCAAATTCATTTCAGACAAGATATATTCCAGCAGGATCATTAAAGACAACAGAGGGCTAAAGCATTTAAATGACACAAATGCCAAACCAGCTGTTTCCAACATGTGCTAAATAAATACAAAACCAAGCAGACCACAAAGGTGACAGTAGTGAACTTTAAATGTTAACGGTAGAGTTGAAAGTCACTTAAACTAGTGTAAGTATGTATTTGTAATATTTGTTTCACTTACCTAATTCAAGTGGTTGATATTTTAACACCGTATTTATTCATTAGAGATTAACAACCAATAACCCATTGATAGCTTTAGCTTTTTAGCCTTAAAAGTCAACTTAACCTTTGGTATACAGTTATTTTATTTATCTTATGCTGGTGTACTATTTACTCTTTCTAGTAAGATCCATTCAGATTTATAATATTATATTATTTCTTGTGGGTATTACCATAATAAAAAAAATCAAAGTAGAAATAAATCATGTTATTTTATATCCTAGAATGTAATATTACATTACAGAATGTACAAAAAACTTGTGCTTAATCATAATTACAAAAAGAGAGCTGTTAGCATGCTGTCATATATGTGATGAAACTGAAAAAGTGCACAGTATGCAGTGGAATCCCTTGGTAAACTATTTTTTTCGTGGCACACAGATGGAATGAGCTTGCTGGGTTAATTAATGATTTATTAAGTTTTATTTATTGAGGTGGAGTGATTGCAAAGTTAAAGCTGTCGGTATCTTTTTTTAAGGGTTTATATTTTTTATTGAAAATAAAGCCTATTGGACAGTATTTTAGTTGGGATACTTCTGGAGCCAAGTGCTTAGTTTGGCGCAGATGACCAGGGCTGTTTTAAGCTACAGCACCAGAGCAAATTTTGTATTTTTTCCGTGTCTTTCTTGAACCACCATTTACCTCTTTCTCATTAATCCATTCGCACAAATGATATATATATTTTTAAAGCTATTGTGACAAACCCTATAGCATGAGGGCCATACATGTCACTTTTAACCCCTTAAGGACAATGGGTGGTCCCTAAACCCATTGAAAACAATGCATTTTGAGCCCGTACATGTACGGGGTTTGTCATTAAGGGGTTAAGGGTCTTAAGCACAGTCCTCTAGGGCAATCAGAGTCAGGAATACCAGTGTTTAACGAAACAGCGCTTTATTTTAACAGCCTAAACCCCAAAACCAAATAATAAAACAAAACCTAGCTCCCAATTGGAGCCCTCTCTAACTAAACTATGCTGGTCGAGACTGACCAGCCTAATCACCCACTAACTAGACCTCCCAACCAGACCCAGCTACGCCAGGCTCTGGAAAACCTCCCCCAGACAGCACACACAATGTCCAGGCAGGTATTGCCTCACTTGGCTCAGGGATTGTCTTCTTCAGGGCCTCTCCTTGCCCTGGGAGCTCAGGGAACTTCCTCTTCCCCCAACAGTCTCTCTGAGTATCAGGCTCCAGGGGTTTTTAATGTCCAGCACCTGTGCCTGATGCCAGCCTCATAGAAATCCCGGACCGGATCCTGCAGATTTCTTGCCTCATGGAAAACCCGGCATGGAGTTTCCACAGAATGGGGGAATGGAGCATTGGCCCACCCTGCTCTCCAATTGCTCCACCCCAGGGACCCATATTTACATTCTGGATAGCACCTGTACCCACATGCCAAAATAAGCATCTCCCTGGGGTTTACACCGTCACACTATGTACATATAAGATATTTTTTTAGGAATACAATTTAAACAAATAGAATAAAAAACACATTTATTCCCAGTGTGAAACACTGAGAAACACGGTTTCTTACTTCTCTCTGTCTCTCTCCAGGTCACAATTTACACTGAGAAGGAGAATGGCAAAGAACAGAGACAAAGAAGGTGCTTCCAAGCATTGCTTTTTTCATGTGACTATACCTATACATGTGAATGGCTCTAGAAGAATCCATTTACAGTAGTGCAGGCGATCTGCCTCTCTCTGATTATGGCGCAATCAGTGATAATCACTAATAATCATAATTACTCCGCAATCACGAGAGTGCAAGAAGGTTTTTTTATCAATGACGTACCAGGTACATTATTGGTCCTGTAGGAACATCTTTTAATGCATACCAGGTATATCGCTGGTCATGGAGGGGCTAAATAGAGGGTGTCCCAAGTTGGTAAAAGAACTGGCTAGGTGGTTGTTCATGTGTTTATATACATTTTTTAGATTCATGTAATAATTTAAGGTGAATTCTGATTGGTTGGAGTGTGTAACTGCAGTTGAAACATTGTGTGTGAGTACCAATTTGTTTAGCTTTTAATTTGTTTTAAGTTTTTTTTAAATTTCACAGCCGTTTTTAACTATAGCCACTCCAAACACAAATGAATAGCTAACTGTGGTTGTTTTAATTTTTTTAATCACTAAGCCTTTTAATTGGATTTAACAGTAGGGTGTATTTTCAAACCTAGTGGTATGTTTTACACCATTTAATTGAATTAGGCCCATTCGGTCTTAAAGAAGTTATACTATTTATACTTAACAGATAATTACAATGCTTAAGGAAAAAATGTTAAATACCTGGATGTAAATGACTTGCAAGATCAGAAGCAGCATGGGTTTACTGAGATTGTTCTTGTCAAACTAAACTTTTTGACTAGGTAACTAAAACAATGAACCAGGGGGGAGCAGTAGATATAGGCATTCACAGAGGACTAATAAATATGCAGTGTTTGTATCTGAATACAATGTCTAATGCAACATTTTAATGATGAGACATGTTGTAGTTAATGGTTTATATTCAGCACAATTTAGCAGCCTTTTTTATTAGTGGGGTACCTCAAGGATCAGTACTGGGACCCATACATTTTAATATTTGTATTAACAATATTACAAAAGAAGTCCCTCTTGGGGATTCCTACCCCCAGGTGTCCCACGGCATAATCATCTGTTTGCTATGAAAGTTGTGTCAGCAGAGCGTGGCCTTCATAGACTGCATTATAAGGCAATGCACGCCATTATCTATGCGCCTTCTAGAAGACCGCAGAGGGGGGCGGCTGGGGAGACTGCCCTAGGTCAGCCCTTAGGGTAAATACTTAGCTGATAGCATTGTGGGCACTCTTCTTTTAGTGACAACAGGGGAGACTAAAGACCACATATCAAGAAAGAGGGCTACTAAAATGGTTTGTAGAATAAAAAGGGGAAAAAAAAGAAAAAGTTAAAAACTGAAGGTTCAGAGGTTTAAGTGGAATGTAAGGAAGTTTTATTTTATCAAGAGGGTGGGATCATCCCATCAGGGGTAGTAGTAGGTAATACTAGGGAGATTTAAACATGCATGGGACAGGCATAAAGCTATCCTGAATATAAGACAAGACCGAGGACTGATTAAGGTCAGAGTCTCTGTCAGTAAAATGTGGCAGACTGCAGACAACATGGGCTGAATGGTTCTTATCTGCTGTCAAATTCTATGTTTGATTCTATGTTTGGTAAATTCTATTTATCAAATTAGGTGGGATACATTTGTTCATAATAAAGAGTCATTAACCCCTTCAGTACCGGGACGTACCTGGTACTTCCTGGTTACTGGTCACCGGTAGACCGGGACGTACCAGGTACGTCTCTCGCAAAAAACGCCCCCACGTCACCACAATCGCGGTGATCGTGGGGGCGCTGCTGCTGCTGTCTGCCCAGGAGTCCTGGGCAGACAGCACAGCGTGTCTAAGCCCTCCCCCAAGCCTACGATCACTCCCACGGAGTGATTCTCTAGGCAGAAACAGCGATTGCAGAAAAATCTGCAATCGCTGTTTCAGCTGCCACAGGCAGCTTCAGGGAAGGGGGGGGGTGTTGAATGGGTCCCCACACAAGTGTGGGGACCTGATCCAACACCCCCCTGCTGCCTGATCGCTCCATGAGAGCGTCAGTGCAGCGTTAACCCCTTCAATGCCGCGATCGCGGCATTGAATTGAAGGGGTTAATTCCCGTTTTTTAGGGGGTTCTGCTACTGGTGGTCTGCCTGGAAGCCCAGGCAGACCTCCAGCAGCAAAAACGAACCCCCAGAAGTCCTCTGATCAGCCCTGTAGGGCTGATCAGAGAGACTCCTCTCCCACAATCTCCAGTCCATTGGAGATTGTGTCCCAGCTGCCAGAGGCAGCTTAAGGGACAGGGAGACAGGGCTCTTTGGTCTCCACATGAGTGTGGAGACCAGCCCCACCCCCCTCAGTTAACCTCTACCCCCCCTCTTCCTCAATTAACCCCTTCAATGCTGCGATTGTTTATGACCCCCATCGCAGCATTGCAGGGGTTAATATTAGTCCCCACAAGCTTGTGGGGACTAAATATCAATCAATGCTGTGCTTCAATGGAGCATCAGCATTGAAAGAGTTAAAAATAAAAAATAAAAATTAAAAAATAAATTAAAAAAAAAATAAAATAATAATAATAATAAAAAAAAATAACAGCACTGACCTGAAAGTCCAGGGTGCTTCCAGGTCAAATGCTGGGCTGATCAGATCGCTCCTGGCCAATAGGAGTGATCGGATCATTATGGCAGCCCACGGATGACCCTGCTCTACAAAGAGAGAGGGGTCATCTAGGGTAATTATGAAAAAACACAAATTATTAATAAATGAAAAAATCATAATTATTACCTGATCACTTGTCGGTGGCATTTTAAGTCGCTGATTATTGATCGGTCTCCCTGATTGATGTCAGCGGCCTAAACCTGTCACTTACAAGCAATCTGATAAAAAAAAATATTTTAAAAAATGTAAATGCACATCTTCCAGTTTTGCCCTCATAGCTTCCTCAAAAAATGCATGAACCATGCATGTGAGGCCTTGTTGGAATCGGGGGATCTTGGTGAACAAAATATGGTGTTTTCTTCCACTTATGGTGTGCAAGAAATTCAGTGCAACATTGAAATGTTAAAAACGCAATAAAATAATTTCCCTGTGAAGTTTGGCAGACATCAGTGAAGAAATGGCTAGCTGAAAACTGTCAAAACTACCCTAGTTGAACACCTTGACTTGTCTACTGTTCATAAATATATACTTTTATGGGGTAATTTACAGTGGGGGGCTTCCAAAATGTCCCAAATGGGATATGGGCCCAGGAAACCAATTTCTGAAAATTCCAAATGTGAAAACGAAAATGCGCATGTTCCAGTTTAGCCCTCATAGCTTCCTCAAAAAATGCATGAACCATGCATGTGAGGCCTTGTTGGAACCGGGGGATGTTGGTGAACACAATTTGGTGTTTTTTTTCTGCAGTTGCACATATTCTATACAAAATATAATATAAAATCTAAAGCAACATTGCAACATATGCAAAAAAACAAAAAATATATAAAAATACCTCAAAATTTGGCAGCAATTGGCGATAAAATCCCTGTTTGAAAAGTGTCACAATGACCCTAGTTGTACACCTTGACTTATCTACTGTTCATAAACATATAATTTTGGGGGGATAATCAGTATCTGTGACAACTATTGCAGTTATTAGACTATGATGCCAAATTTGAAAAAAATTACATTTCAAAAACGTGATGCATGCCTTGCAATATTTGCCCTATACTGGTCAAAATAGATAAAAATCCTGGCCATGTTGGGTGGTTTCCAAATCAGGACAAGTTAATGAATATATTTGGGATAGTTTTTTCCCATTGGTTCAATGTGTGTACAATTTGTATGTATACAAAACTGTAAAAAATGCGTTTTTTTTCATTTTTTCCCCACTTTTCCCAGTTTTTTTCAAATAAAACAATGTACTACCCAGCTTAATATGGTATCAAATGAAAGCCCTACTTGTGCTGAAAAAAACAATATATGATTTGTGTGTGTGCACCAATTGATAAGAGAGGAATTACAGTTGAAGACAGACATGGCAAAAACACAAAAACGGCTCTGGTCCTTTAGCGACACCCTAGCTTAAAAATCCTGGTCCTGAAGGGGTTAAACTGCTATTATCATGAACTCTAAACACAACTTCTTAAAAAGATATAGCATTCTAGCTTTTGTAAAATAGCTACTACACAGTGACATTTGATGCTAATTTCTTGGAACACTAGTCAGTTTCATCAGAAGAAAACAAGAGGTGTGTTTACTCCAGTGGCAGATCGGGTCCTGCGGGCTGGATATGCCCAGTGCGCATAACAACGTAGCCTTTCGTATCCAGCCTTCAGCCACACCTACAACATAGATGGCCCCCAGCCTTTCAGCGCCAGTACTGCCTCATTGCCCCCTTTACAGCCCTGGATTCTACCTTTCCACACATTCTTGATATGAAAACAGAAGGGTATCCGACATCACTTTTATTGTATGACAGTCCTCATCCCCTCTATTTTATTCTCATTTCAGTGAACTCTAGATTTAGTTCCCTTCTTCATTTGTTTTGTGGCATTGGTTGCTAATTCATTCAATTACTTGTTACAAGTTTATGAGCAGCAGAGGACACATTTGTAATGTAAAACAGTTCAATTAATATTATTTAAAAGCTCTCCCAACCAAAGTAGGGAAATAACAAAGTTGAATGGATCTCATGAGAATTGTATGGAATTTTAAACCAAACATTTGCAGAGAGTCATATACTTTCTACAGAAGTGTAACATTATAAACACAATTAGTAGAATTTGTTTAAAGAAAATTAAAATTACCTAAAGGAAGTTAATCCCTACAATTTCTCCCCAGAGCACAACTATGGAACAGTGTTGTCCACGGTTTTTCTGCTGTGGGCCCCTTCATCAGAAAGATATGTGTGCATGGGCTGTATTCATTTTTATTGAAGGACAATATGGCCCAAACTGCCCAAAATTCACAATATGCAGTATTATTAACCTCCTTTATTATTGACCTCCTCTCTGTGACAGCTTTCATTTATGGGATGGGGATATCAAGTGGTCATCATGATCAGATCACTCCTATAATCATCAGTCCACTCCTGACTGGCTCTCCAGCAGTAAAAACTGCTGCAGAGTCTAACTGATTTCCAAGTGATTGCTGCTTAAGATATTTTTTCTTTGTGATTTGGTCCCCAAGCTTGTGGGGACTGAAGATAGTGTCATTAAGCCCTCATAGAGCAATTGGGCAGCTGGAGAGGGACAGGGCTGGTCCTAGACAGCCTCTGCCACTGAGCCCCTACTCTGCAAGTAGCGTTGAGCTCAGGAGCGCCCACTATATTCCAACACAGGATAGGTCAGTATGGTCCATGGGTGGGCTACACCTTGATGTCCACCGTGCCAGATTTTGGATGCCCCTGCTATAGAAAAAGCAGAACATAAAATGTATCAACACAGAAACTTTTATGCACATTTTGTTGTGGCCATTTATATGCAGGATATTTGATCAAGTTTAGTAACAACATTTTTGAACAGAACATTTTTTTCAATCATCCAAAACAACAACTGTTTGGGGAAACACAAATTGCCACCTAACGTGACATGTCCATTTCCAAAATCCGTTCCCCAACATGGATAGGCTTACCTCACCAGCAGAGCTTTCAGCTCAAGATTAACCCAACAATTAAAAAAACCTCACATACCAGTGTGCATTTTTCATTATGATAACCAATGAACTTCTTGCACACTTCTTCTATCACCTACCTAGATTCAAAACGCAGTTACCGTACATTACATCAGGAAAAATGGGCAGAATAGATGGGGCGAATGATTTTTACCTGCTGATAAATTATGTTTCTTAATGCTAAAAACACACACATGAGCTTCTCCTTTGGTTAAGAATAGACTGTCTGTCTGTCTGTCTGCCTTGATATGGAAACCACAATACAGACTTTTTTATGTAATGAATGTGATTACACACGTGCCTGTTTATTTCACGTTGTTACACGGCTAATGAATAAAGGATATTCCTGGCACAAAAGACTTTCTGCCAGTAATATAGTTTTGTAAATCTATAAATTCCATGTTAGACTAAATTATCAGAATTAAATGGTGTCTTGCACCCAGATGTATCTGTGTTTTTTCCATTTCATTTTGCATATTTTCGGTAAATGCTTAACAAAAGGAATATTTATGCACATTTTACAAATAAACAGGTATTATTATTATTAGTATTTTGTAATTTATATGGCAGCATAATTAGAAACTGCTGGGCACTGGTGCGAAAATTGCCACAGGGCCCTGCGCCTTTGCACCCAAGCAGCTTGTAAATGCCTGCTTTGCCCCTAAACAGCTTGTGAGTGACACCTTTGCCCCAAGCTGCTTATCAGTGCCTTCTAACAGTCCTCTTTATTTCTCCACACTGTGCAAGAAGCCTCTGGGTCGCGTGACTCCGCTACATGCAGTCTCTCTCCATGCCGGTTCAAAATTGTTTCCAGGTTGGAATGGCCCTTTCTGAACAATTTTGAAGCAGTATAGAGAGAAAGGAACAAGTGGTTGCAGGGGTCGCCCATGCCCTGTGGCCCATGTTGCGCCCGCTGTGACCCAAATAGTTCGTCAACTGAGTGACTTTCTCAGTGCTTCTTACAATATAAAACTAGAATTGACCAATACAATAAACTGAAAGGGTTCTGCTTGGGAAGCTTACAATGTAGAGGTATCTTACATGTACACTAATACATGGAACTATATATACACACACACACACACATATATATATATATGTATATATATATATATAAACATTCTTCTTGTGAATTTTAAATAAAATAAAATTCTGGAACTGGTTGAAGAATACACAAAAAGTGACTAAATTGATACATAGCAGTAGAGAGGCCTTTGCAGCTACAATACATTTGATAAGTAGTGAATAGCATTACACATAGACATAATTAAAATTATACTTTTAACCAGTATCAACCGCTATAAAGCAGAACTTATCCTATCCCGTTTAATAGTTTTGAGAATTCTCCTGTACCAATGGTGTTAAATAGAATATCAAGCCAGATGCTTTGGAAGATAATAGTAATATCCCATGCAGATGTGAAAAGGATTGGATAATTAAGTTTCCAGACCTCTAATACGGAAAGACTGGCTATGTCAAGGAGGCACTGGCACTTTAGGTCCAGCATCCGCTATATGATGCAGCAACATGCTAAGTTTTTATGCTGAAACAACAAACCGGTATGAGGTGACAATGGCCAATGGACATTTTACTGGTGTGCTAGATGGCTAGTCTGGGCCTGCTTTGGTTTACCAGTTAATCTATTTTTTAGCTTCCAGATGCATCAAACCTTTTTCCTTCTCTTAAACTTCTAGGGCGGCACATTTCAGGGGGGCAAATTTCGAACGTCCCCACAGCAGTTGCTACTTCCAAGTCCCTCCCTACAGTCATACTGATGATTGGCCTGCCCCTTTCTGCTTCCCAGTCCCTCCCTGCAGTCACCCTGACGATAACCTTTCCTCATAGCGTCCACACTGCTCAGCAACTCATCTAACAGTAAGTATAAAATTAATATTTGGGCTGCTGAAAGTTGGGGGAAGTGGGGGTTAATTTAGGGGCGATTGTGGTAGAGTCTTTAGGGTTAATTTAGGGGCATTATGGTCAATGGGGTCTTTAGGGTTAATTTAGGGGCAGTTATGATAAATGGGGTCATTAGGGTTAATTTAGTGGCAGTTATGGTTAATAGGGTCTTTAGGGTTAATTTAGGGGCAGTTAGGGGTGGGCCAATTTTAGATTAGGGGGTGCCCAAGTTTAGTCTTGCCTAGGGCAGCACAAAGCCAAAATATGCCACTGGGTACAGCTAGTACTGTATGGCTGTATAGAGCCCTTACTATGGAGAAAACCTGGGTCTTTAGTGGCACACCAGCAGATTGTTGTATATAGCAATAATGCTGGCACTGGGCTGTTATATACCCCATCAGAAAGCATTATTATAGAACAATTAACAGACAGGGATCGATGTGGGTGAAGGGGAATGGAAGGATGAAGCTGGATTAAGATAAATGTAGATAAGAAAAAATGGGAGAGGAAAATTGGGAAACGTAAATTGAACCTAGGGGACTGAGGAAGGAAATAGATATACAGCGTGATGCTGGTAAGGGGTATCAGCAGCATTCAGTGTGGGTGGACTGTTGTATCAGGTTGTTTCCAAGCAAATAAGTTCCTAATGAGCCATGGTAAATTCTAATTGGAGTCATATATTCAGAAAAAAATAATTTAATTTCTATAACTCAGAAAATGGAATTGTAAATAAAGTAAACTTGGCATATTCCAGTTGTTTTGGAAGCTCATGCTGCTTCTTGTCTCTCTCCCCATTCTGCATTTAACTGACTGTATAGGCGGGGAGGGGTGCCCACTACAGTCTTGCAATTGATCCTATATTTAGACTTTTTTTGTTGGGATATGGTGCACTCTGACTATTTGTGGGAACTGACTTGTGTTAAGGGGAGTACAGATCTCGCATTACTCTCCCACTCGCCCGCCAGGTACAGTTGTTACAATGTGTATGCTCCTCCATGCTTAGTAGGAACTGCACCCCCAGTGGCCCTTTTGTAGTTATGACATTGTATATAAGCAAATTTCAAGGTACATAATGAAAATGAAAGACAACATATGACGCATGTATGCATGTAATGGACAGCAAAAGTCCTGTTTTAGATCTCTGTTTACTAATATTTAGATTGAAAATGGGGTCTGTGAAAGTAAAGCTGCTTTGAAAACTGAGCTTCATGAATCAGGCAAACATCATAGCAAAGAATGTAGAAGCAAAAAAACAATATATTTGGGAAAAGAAAAATTCAAGAGATGCAGAAAACAGATGCACAACACAAGCAAAATAATCCTTTTGATAGTTAATGAGGGTCAAAGGGTTAGTGAAGTATATCCCAGACAAAGTTGTTTAAATGCCAGACCACACATGGTTAAAAAGCTGTTTCAAAGAAATAAAGGTTAATACTCATTTGCCATCTAAAGCTTAGAGCTGTATCCGTCTTATTTTATGTTTTTCCTCTTGATTGTTGGAAGTATATTGCTGATACCTAATACTATAAAAGGGTTATGCATATACTTGAGCCTGTAACATTTTCTGATTAAATACACGTAGTTACATGGCTTATAATGTGTGTGTTTTTAACTGAACAATCTTTTTAGTGGAATTTTTATCTGTTATTCCATAACTTGTGAGTTTCATTCCCCATCATGCTTAACCCCTTAAGGACAATGGGCAGTCCCTAAACCCATTGAAAACAATGCATTTTGAGCCTGTACATGTACAGACTTTGTCATTAAGGGGTTAAGTATTGTATTACAGGACAGGACAGGGCAGGTAGCATTCAGACCAGGGGAGATGTCCAGACAAGTGGGCCAGTAACAAAGGAGCCCAAAATAAATGCATTCAATGTACACTGTCTGGTCTAGTATTCCACACATTTACAGTATGGGAATGCATTATCAGCCCAGAGGACATTTACCTTTCTCAACTCATGCCTGTCCTCCATTGATTAAACGATTTGTAGTACATAGTAGAGGCTGATGATCATACCAGGGAACTTGACAGGTAATGAGCTCTCCTTCTTCTGTTAGGGCTAGTCATGAATGGGGGCAAGGTGGCCCCAGCTTTTAGTGGGCATGGAGTGAGAGGCAATTGGTTCTGGTTAATGCTCCATCCCATCTAAAGGCTTTCTCCCTCTCTGCTCCCTCTCCCTACCACCAGCTTCAACTCTCAATAACTTAAAAATCAAACTAAAGCAATTATCTGCAGGGGAGATATTTTATCGACTTTAACCTCATTGTTATTTTTTGAATATTTTACATGAGAGCTGTCTGTATTTGATTAAAATCACCACCGCAAATTATAAACGCCTTGCTTTAACACATTCTTTCAATGACTACCTTACAAAAAACAGATTTTGATCCAGTACGTATGTTTGTATATAACACAATTATTAATCTTGCATAAAATTAATAAATAAAAAAAATTAATAAAACTTTCTAAATAATAAATACACCAACTAACCACATAAAGTGGTAATTACTCATATATACCCAATAGCAATCTAAAACATAAGTAAAAAAACACCAAAGCTCACATGGTACTCCTATATCCCTTACCAGTCTGTATACTCCCAAGTGGGATAAAACAAACTCATACTCAAAACTAATACTATTATGGGAGATACTGTTAGAAATAAACATTTCCCTAAATTAAGTAAATTTCCACAAAAGAGAACTGCTTCCATGGCGGTGCATCTCTTGTATAAATCCAATATCTGTATTGCTACATATTAAGGTACTATATAAGTGAGCTCTTAGATCTTTAGCGTTGATAACTTAATTGATAAATTAACTTTAATTCATACAACCTCCATCATAGTTCTACCTCTGACTGCAAGTCATTTCATATGTAGGTTTTATGTACACATTAAACATATTTGCTGTTCATATTTACATATGAATAAGCCACACCTGGTAAATATGGATCTTGGTGAATATTAAGTGTGAGAAGTGCAGAGCTCTCACGTCAAAGAAACATGTAAACCAATTTGGTCTTTAGTGTTTGCCAAATGTTTTCCCTGAACCACCTTATGTGATCGCCCCCGATGGTTGTCCATGGACCACAGTCATATGATCTTCATGTCTGCAGTTGTGCAAAACATTTTCCTTTTGAGGCTGGTGTTACAAAACACAATGGTGCATGACATACTTCTTATGCATATATACACAACATGTTTTGAGTAGACTTTTTTGATGATTCGATATAAACTCAAAAACTATTTTCCCTTCTAAGGTTAGCTTTTCATGAGATGCTGGAAACTATGGGGGGATTGGGGGGATTTACATTGGTGTTGCAAACCAACATTTATATTAAAGCATGACAAGTTTAAAAAATTGCATCTGATAGAATCAGGTTAATGTGCGGTTTATTCACTAAAGTGAGAGCTGTGGTTTTTTTTTTTTACTCTCCCACTCAGGGGCGTACCTAGAGTATTTGGCACCTGGGGTGGATCCTGTATGTGGCACCCCCCCAAAAAAACTTTAAAACTGCATAGCTTCTATCATTATATGCTGGCGCAGACATTGAAGGTGGTACAGCATTACTGTTATCACTATATACTGAGGCAGACATTGATGTGGGTACAGCATAACACCTTTCACTATATACTGAGGCCGCCATTGACGGGGGTACAACATAACACCTAAAACTATATACTGAGACAGACATTGACGGTGGTACAGCGTAATCCCTATCACTATACATTGAGCCAGACACTGATAATATTGCAGCATAACGCCTATCATTATATACTAAGCCAAACATTGATGTGGTGTAGGCCTACCACTTCATTGTCTGGTTTAGGGATGCACCGAAATGAAAATTCTGGACTGAAACCGAAAATCCAGCATTTACCTGTCCGAAACTAAATATGATCCCCCACCATAAAAAAATCTCGCACTTTTATTTAAAGTAACTAACACAGCAAAATAAGACAAAAAATAACTAACTAACTAATAACATTATTAATATATATATATATGATTGTTGACAGCAATCACACTCCTATCATGCCCAGGCATACCCGATCAGCATACTAGGCTGACTTGGCATATAGGAGTTGATTGCTGTTAGCAATTATATATATATATAAATATGTTATTATTATTGTTCACATGTGAACTCAGCACTGGAGGCATAGAATCAGACATACAAATCCTGTATTTGCAGGTACACAATAATAATGTATGGAAACATAGCAAGAGATAAAACTACAGGCATAGATGATAAGTTGCACAACCCAAAGCCAGCTTTGGCATCCACACTGCCCACATAGAACCTGATCAGCACCCAGATTACACACATAGGATTTCCCATCTTTGTCCCCAAACAGCCCAGCATGAGTCAACTTTATCTACCCCCTCTCCCTCCCTTCTCAGTATCTACC